>CM037853.1:67834406-67855920 GCA_021234595.1 Delia radicum
GGTGTTCACTTTAGTGAACAGTTTAGTAAAAAACCAGGCCCTACTGTACATGCACTAACTACCTCTAGTGTCAATTATAATAGAAACTGCAATTGTCAACACAAGCTGTCGGCATTTGCGCTATTCAACTTTAACATTCGTTCGTGAACTCTCAAACTTACAACATCATTTCTATAGTGCGCTAGTGCATCAACACAAATAACAACAATTTCCAACAACGTTTTATTAACAATACAACAGTTCAACCTAAATCTACAATACAAAAAGCTAAAGTATTAAAGTAGCAAGTGGTGTTAAATTTATATAGTTACATTTAATGAAATTTAAACTACCGTAAAACCTAAACTAATTTGAGTTAACACTAAAACCCTAACCTTAAATTTCTATTATAACCCTTGAATTTAAATTAAATATAATCTCCATTTTTATAACGTTTACAGAAGATTTATATAAAATCTTTTTTATTTGGCAAATATATACATACGGTAAAGTATATTGCCCCTGAGCTGTGCACGCTACCCTTACCCCTCTAACCCGTTTCTCCATGGTCCTTCGTGTGAGTGAAACAGTGCTATGTAGTTCACTAAATTTTGAAGCTTATATAAAAATTAAAATATTCTCCTTAAAATTACACATATAAAATTTCGCGCTAAAAACTTAAAATCTAAAATAAATAGTTACAACACAACACATAAATATCACAGTATATAAAATCACAGTTGTTTTTCCCCTTATATGCTAAATTAAAAAGAAACAAAAAGTGAACAGATTGAAAAAAAACTCCTAGCTAAAAGCTAAATTTAACACAGTGAACAAGACAAGATAAAATTA
Organism: Delia radicum; assembly: GCA_021234595.1. Classification (NCBI taxonomy): domain Eukaryota; kingdom Metazoa; phylum Arthropoda; class Insecta; order Diptera; family Anthomyiidae; genus Delia; species Delia radicum. The sequence continues at coordinate 67,835,238 of CM037853.1, forward strand.
AAAATTGTTAAAAGTGTTAATTAATAGAAATTTTAAATTAAAAAACCCACCCTTAAAATACACAAAATCATTGTGAAAGTTCATAAACAACAAAAACAATAAACAAAAGAATACAGTGCACTCAGAAAACAAACAAATTAAAGGAAAACAAAACAATTGAAAATTAGTTAAAATCAACACTTAAACAGTACACAAGCTAAAATCAAAACAAAGAAAAAAAAAAAAATTAAAATAATGTTAGAATCTGTGTTTAAAAGTGTGTAATATAAAATAAAAAATATAAAATAATAAATAAAATATAAAGTGGCAAAACTTGGCCAAATTGTACATGGAAAACAAAAATAAAAACACACAAAACAGAAAACAAACAACATACAGTGATAAACAAAGTTAAAATTTGGAAACAGAAATAAAATTTTAAAAAATAAAGGAAACCCCTTAAAAACAGTGTTAAAGTCGAAGGAAATCTATTTTTCAAAAAATATTATACGGAATAAAGTTCGTTTATTAAAGTAGTACATTAAATTATTCCTTTATTTAAAGTGTATAAAAGAGCGGAAAGTGTAATAAATAAAATCAAAGATATTCAAGTTTTTTATTTTTTCTAAGATACCCAATAGTTTTTGTTGTTAATTATTGAAAAGTGCTTATAATAAATAATACGTCACTAACAGCAATAACAAACCCAATTGTGCTTAGCGGGAACATCACAAAGAAGAAACAACAAGTACACACACATACCAAGGCAAACAGATAAGTACCTTACACCCTGCCAGAGTCGGTAAGTTAAGTCATCTAGAACTTACTTAAATTTTCAAAACCCATAAATTTTATAAAATTTACACATTTTACACAGCTGTCAGTACAAATTTCATTAATAACCCGTTTACACCCACCCACTCACCCTTTTTTCGTTGTTATTAATCGGGTTTTTAATATTTAGTCTGACTAACTGATATTGACGACTACAGTGTGTAGTGTGTATCAGTAATGTAAAAAGGATACCCAGTTAAAAATTGGTCACTTGGAATTTTTTCCATTTTCAGTGTTTATTTTGCCAAATTTGATTGTGGAACATTTTTTTGACCCTTTTTTTACCCGAATTTAACCCGTTTTGTTCCACAGTCCGTGTAAATAACCCACTTAACCCTCTAAGTACCGAACTCTGGTTTTGGTTGTTATTTTAACCCTTTCTTTGCCGCAGTGGTAAAAAGTTAATTTAATTAACCCTGTTCTTGCCGTATTGGCAAAATCTACCCGAATTTAACCCTCTTTGGAAATTTTAACCCTTGTTGTACCGAAACTCTGGGTTTTTATTTTTACTTAACCCTTTCTTTGCCGTAGTGCTGATAATACCCTTTTTAACCCTGTTTTTTGTCGATTAGTGAAATTTTACCCTCTTTAACCCATTTTTTCCCGCAGATGCGAATTTTGTCGACAATTAACCCGTGTTGTACATTTATAGTACAATTAACCCATTATTTACCGTCAACCCTCATTTAACCCGAAAATTTAACCCTTTTTGCACCGCAAAACGAAGATTAACCCATTTTTGTAACGAAACCTCGTATTTAACCCGTTTTTGAACACCCTTTTTCAACAATTAACCCGGTTTTAAGCCCACTTTTAACCCGTTTTAACCCAATACACTGAAAAATAAGTGCGTGTTGACCCTTTTTTTTATCAATTTAATTAACCATAAATTAAATATGACTCAGTTAAAGTCCTTGTGCAAAGGTTTCCTCCTTTTGACCCAAGGAGGAGTAAAGTCATTTGAGGAGAGTGTAAAAGACTTAGAGAGCATCCAAGATCAGCACCGGTTATAAAAGAGCAAATAGCTGAATTGGAGGAACTATGCCAGAGGATACACGCACGATATGTAGCTATACATGAATCCCCACTCCTAGAAAACCCTAAGCAGGCGGAAACAATTGATTTAGATTCTATAGACTTGGAGTATGAGGAGTCTAAGACACGTTGTAGGAATGCAAAATACTCCTTGTTAGAAGATCTGGAGGCAGCTACTAAGCCTGTGACTTCTGAGCTTTTAGGAGCTGGGCCTGTCGGCCAAAACACCCAATATACCCAGGAGGATTTAACCTCAATTCGTGTTTCACCCTGTGACATACCCATTTTTAGTGGTGATTTTAATTCTTGGGCTTCATTTAGGGACATTTTTATGGCCGTTTATGGAAAAAACCCGCGTCTGAGTGGCATTGAAAAATTATGCAAACTCAAAGAGAAAACCCGAAAAGAAGCCAGTGAAATTGTGGATAGTGCACCCTTGACAAATGATGGCTTTAATATTGCATGGTCAGGACTTATTTCCCAATATGAGGATAGGCGCAGGCAGGTTAATGCACAATTGAGAATTTTATTCACCCTACCCGTAGTAAATAGTCCATGCGGTTTTCAAATACGGAACTACAGAGGACTATAAATAATTGCATTGCGGTGCTTAACACTCTGCAGATAGAGACTGCAAATTGGGACCCAATTATAATTTATATTTGTACGTCTAAATTACCCAAAGAAACTCTTGTGATATTTGAGAGGACCTTGGAAGACAACACACGCATTCCGTCCTGGAGTGAGTTGGATGAATTTTTAACGTCTGAGTATAAGGGCCTCGAAGCGGTTACTGATGCCAAGGCGCTACAAGTAAATGTTGTCCCAACATCAACCCAAAACCCACCCTACAACCCTCACCCTAAACCAAGGCAAAATAATGACAGTAGAAATTATTATGATAGAAAGGGCAATGTTTTTCTAAACATGACACAACAGCCGCGAAATGATACCCGTTTTAGAAAACCACCTCAACATGAACAAGTTACCCATCAACGTGAACAAATAAACCCACGACATGAACAATATGCCTTGCCCTCAACCCGCCTTACACCCAAATTAGATAAGCTTGATGGCTCCATTTGTAGACTCTGCAAGGGAAATCATACGCTAAGGGAGTGTTCGTCATTTATTTCCATGAACGTAAACAAGAGAAATGAATTCGTTAAAAAAAACGGATTTTGTTATAATTGTCTAGCTGTTGGTCACGCGCTTAAGGAATGTCGAAGTGCATTTACGTGCAAGCATTGTGGGAGTAGACATAACTCTCTATTACACCAAACCCAAGTCCAACTCGGAACCACAAAATACCCCGAACGATTTAAGCCAACAATCGACTTCGCGAAATGCTTCACAAACTTTCGCAATAAGCACCCAGACAAAAACCCTAGATGATCGCAAAAGGCTGGTAGGAACAGCTATTGTTAATGTTGAAGTTCAAGGCACTCTGATACCCGTGAGAGCGCTTATTGACCCTGCGTCAGACTACTCCTTTGTCTCAGATACCCTCAGAAAGAAATTACACTTACCCACTACACCCATACGCGCTGAAATATCAGGAGTGAATGAAAGTCATTCTGGTAATCCTGATAAAATGTGTGACTTAACTTTGCGGTCAGATAAATGCAGTGAATTTAGAATTACACTTCAAGCTATTGTATTGAGAGTCATTGCGAAAAATATACCCACCCGAAGTTTAAACCCAGAAATTCTTAAGGAGTGTCAAAACATTCCACTTGCTGACGAAAGATTTTATGAAAGTCGGCCGGTCGATGTGTTAATCGGCGGCGACTATTACCCCCCAAATTATGCAAAAAACTGCTAGCAAAGAATGCAGGACTCTCTTAGCTCAAGAATCCCACTTTGGTTGGATATTAACTGGGCCGCTTGATGATGTACAGAAACCCCAACCCGTAGTATCACATTTCAGCACGGTTACCCTTGATAATTGCTTAACAAAGTTTTGGGAAATTGAGGAAGTTGTAAAAAAAAACCCATTAAAACAGTAGAAGATACCCACTGTGAGGAATATTTTGCGAATACTACTGTGCGTTTACCCAATGGCCGTTATCAGGTCAATCTTCCTTTTAGAACACCGCAGATTGAGTTAGGTAACTCACGTCATATTGCGATGGCGCAATATCTCAGAAATGAGAAGAATTTATTGAGAAAACCCGAGCTAAAGGAAGAATATGATAACGTTCTTCAGGAATATATCGACTTAGGCCATATGAAACCCAAAGCTTATAACCCAAACACTTCTTCAGACGCTCATTATTATTTACCCCATCATGCGGTCGTGAAAATGGACCGTATTACTACAAAAGTTCGAGTTGTTTTTAACGCATCGAGCAAAACTTCGAACACCAAGAGCTTAAATGATGCCTTATACACCGGTCCTACACTACAACAGGATTTAGTTGTAGTTATTTTAAAATGGCGCTTTTACAAGATCGTTTTTAACGCCGACATTACCAAAATGTACCGGCAGATCTTATTGAATTCTACCCACACACCCTTTCAACGATTACTATTCCGTAAAAGCGCCAACGAACCCATTATAGATTACGAACTTCAAACAGTAACGTTCGGAGTTAATTGCGCACCCTATTTGGCAATTAGAACTCTTTTGGAACTGGCCAATGAGGTTCAGGATACCCACCCAATTGCGTCTCAAATTTTAAGAGACAATATGTATGTTGACGATGTTTTAGCTGGTGCACATACCATTGATGACGCTCAAACAGCTCAACAACAATTGATCGCAGTTTTAGACTCTGCTGGCTTTCCATTAAGAAAATGGATATCAAATACTGCTGATCTATTAAACACTTTACCCAAAGACCATTTGCTCGATGTCGATCTGCTTACACTACCAGAATCGAATAATGCCAAAACCTTAGGTATTCGGTGGAATGCCAAAGAAGATGTGTTCTTCTTTAATGTACCCGCAATTGAAGGAAAATCGGCATATACAAAGCGCTCAGTCTTATCTGATATTGCGCGTCTTTTTGACCCCGCTGGCTGGCTAGCACCCATTGTTATTTCTGCTAAGATTATTATGCAACAAGTTTGGCAAGATAACACAGCGTGGGATGAATGTCTAAAACCCCTTACCCTTATAAAATGGCAAAATTTTTTACAATATTATAATAATATTGATAAAATTCGAATTCCTAGATGGATTCAATACACCCCTTCAGCGAAAATTGAGTTTCATGGCTTTTCAGATGCCTCTGAGAAAGCTTACTCTGCAGTATTATATGCACGAGTAACACCCATAGACGGTCCTAATTCCGTAACCCTACTCTTCGCTAAAACGAGAGTTGCACCCATCAAAGTCATATCATTACCCAAATTAGAACTTTGTGGTGCGGTGTTGTTGGCTAATATGGTACACAATTTACTTGAACAACTCAATTTACCCCAACATCAGACGTATTTTTGGACGGACTCATCCATAGTCCTAGCGTGGCTTAGTAAGCAACCTAATCACTGGAACACGTTTGTAGCAAATCGTGTCGCAACAATTTCTGATATGGTCGGAGTTGACAATTGGAATCACGTAGTCTCACATGATAACCCGGCTGACGTAGCCAGTCGTGGCTGTAACCCTGATGAGTTACGAGATGATTCCCTTTGGTGGAATGGGCCATCGTGGCTTAAGGAATCAGCAGCAAAGTGGCCAACAACAACACAAAAGTTTGTGACTCAAGCTGAAGCAAAACCCATTCAAACTTTTGCCAATTCTGTGAACATTAACCCTACAGACACAGATAACCCAGACATTCTCAGTCGTTTTTCGAATTGGTCTAAATCTCTTCGAGTCATGGCATATGTCTATCGCTTTTTGGATAGAATTTCAGCCACCCGAATGAATAAAACCCGTCACGAAGTGATGACGATGGACAGAGGTACTAAAACTTCGACAGATGAACGAATTCGAATCCTTTTAACCCCATCCAAGCATCCAAATCGAATCACAGGATATAAATGAGACCAAGGATAGACTTATAATACTGTGCCAGACTCAATACCTTAAAGAAGAGTATAATTGTTTGAAGAGGAAAATCCCTATACCCAAAAAGAGTCATTTACTTACCCTCACACCCTATTTGGACTCAAAAAATATAATGCGTGCGAACGGTCGCCTAGCAAGTTCCAATAGTTTATCTTTTGATGAACGACACCCAATTTTGTTACCCTACGCAAGTTGCTTTGCCAAATTATTAACCCTACACGTTCATTTAATTACATTACACGGGGGAAATCAAGTTATGTTGAGGATAATTCGTTCAGGATACTGGATTCCAAAGCTTCAAAATCTTATCAGCTTTGTAATAACAAAATGCACATCCTGCACTCGGTATAAAAATCGTCAGGCAACCCAGTTGATGGCCGCTTTACCCCCAGAACGTACTCAATTAACCCGACCCTTTTATAATATTGGAATAGATTTTGCCGGACCATTTGACATTAAAGTTTATTCTGGTCGCACGTGTAGAATAACTAAGGGTTATGTATGTGTTTTTGTCTGCTTTGCAACAAAAGCCATACACTTAGAACCAACATCGGACCTATCTACCCAAGCCTTTATGGCAGCTTTCTCTCGATTTTTTTCGAGGCGGGGATGCCCTGCCGCTATATACTCGGACAACGGTACCAACTTCGTCGGAGCTAGCAGATTATTGAAGAAAGAGCGGCAGGAATTTTTGAGATCCTTGAAAGATTCTGTGGTGTCAATGAGCAGTTTTCAGAACGTGACGTGGCATTTTATTCCGCCTGGAGCTCCACACATGGGAGGTTTGTGGGAGGCTGGAGTGAAAAGCTTCAAATCTCATCTCAAAAAGCTTAATACCCTAAAATACACATTTGAAGAATTAGCTACGCTTCTTGCTCGAATTGAAGGATGTCTCAACTCTAGACCACTAAGCCCGTCAAGCGAAAACCCGCAGGATCTTAACCCTTTAACCCCAGGTCATTTTTTAATTGGTTCGCCCTTACTAACCCCAGCCGAGCCAGACTTAAGTGATGGAAACATTACTTTGGCTAATAGATGGCAGAAGCTCAGAATTCAACACCATTACTTCTGTAGAAGATGGAAGGATGAATATCTAAAAGAGCTCCACAAAAGATACAAGTGGAAGCACCCTCAACGTCAGGTTAAAGTCAATGACGTGGTAGTTATAAGACAAGATAATCTACCCCCTAACGAATGGTCGCTCGGATGTGTGATCAAGGTTCACCCAGGCTCTGACGGTCTTACTAGAGTCGTGGATTTACGTACCCCTACGGGGAACTTAACTCGACCGATAACAAAAGTTGTAGTTCTACCCACTGAGTGAATTTAACCCTCTTGTCTTACTAACTCACACTCACACCCACTTGTATACTAACCCATAATATCTATACTCACCCATAACACACTCATTTATATTCACCCATAACACACTCATTTAAACTTACCCATAACATTTCATACTCATCCATACCATAACATTTCATGCACTAATCGTTCATTATATTCATTTCACCTAATAGAAAATGGCTCCTGGTAATAATAATCGCAGAGGTCGTCGTGAAACCCGTCCTGCTAACCAGCAAAACCGCCAAAGGTCTAGACACAACTTGACCAACAATAGATATAGCCAGAGATCAAGCTATAATGCTGAACGTTTGCAACGAAAACGCCACTTTGGATGTGGTATCTGCCAAGCGGATCACCGTCTCATAAATTGCAAAACGTTCAGTCAAATGAACTTGGCGCAAAAATACGCAACAGCAGTGAAACTCCACTATTGTATTAACTGTCTGGCTAGAAATCACCTAATTGGAAAATGCAACAGCCAAGCACGTTGCCGGCAGTGTGGTGGTAAACATCATTCCACTCTACATGGACCTCAGCGCATTTTACGGGACATTCCCACAACTAGTACCCCGGTACCCGCTCCTAGAGCTCAACGTGTACCAGTACCCGCTCCTAGAGCTCAACGTATACCAGTGCCCGCACCAAGAATTTTGAACGCAAGCACCGTTTCCTCTGCCTTACCGTCAGCAAGGACGAAAACCTTTGTTCCGACCGCTGTCCTCAAAATAAACTCGGGCAAAAGGAACTGTTTGGCGAGAGCGATTTTAAATCCGAGCCTAACCACATCTCGGGTTGCCGTATCATTTGTGCGTGAGCATGACTTAGCACTTTTTAAAGTAGACGATCAGGCGTATGTAAAGGTTGTCATTGCACCAAATCTATCATCCACCGTCAAGTACGAAGTGTGCATGCTTGTGGTTAATGATTTACCCAAAACTCCCTACCCTGGTTCGATAGAAGAGTCTATCAAGGAGAAATTCCCCCGTATCTCTCTGGCCGATCCAGAGTTTTACTCTAATACTCCCGTAATGGTTGAAATTGGTGGCGATCTGTATACGTCCTTACTCAAATCAAATGTGATTCAGATCGATGGAGGATCATTAGTAGCCCAAGATTCCACTCTCGGCTGGTTGGTCATGGGATCCATTTCCAATTAATTCACTCTACTCTACACAAGTATTTATAATACATGATTTAACCCTACACTTTTTATTTAACCCTTCAGTCGAACAAATGAAAATAATTGTCTTTTTATTCACAGGTTCTCCTGGCCCGGGAGGATGTTCACTTTAGTGAACAGTTAGTAAAAACCAGGCCCTACTGTACATGCACTAACTACCTCTAGTGTCAATTATAATAGAAACTGCAATTGTCAACACAAGCTGTCGGCATTTGCGCTATTCAACTTTAACATTCGTTCGTGAACTCTCAAACTTACAACATCATTTCTATAGTGCGCTAGTGCATCAACACAAATAACAACAATTTCCAACAACGTTTTATTAACAATACAACAGTTCAACCTAAATCTACAATACAAAAGCTAAAGTATTAAAGTAGCAAGTGGTGTTAAATTTATATAGTTACATTTAATGAAATTTAAACTACCGTAAAACCTAAACTAATTTGAGTTAACACTAAAACCCTAACCTTAAATTTCTATTATAACCCTTGAATTTAAATTAAATATAATCTCCATTTTTATAACGTTTACAGAAGATTTATATAAAATCTTTTTATTTGGCAAATATATACATACGGTAAAGTATATTGCCCCTGAGCTGTGCACGCTACCCTTACCCCTCTAACCCGTCTCTTCAGTTGGAGTAACTTTTAGAAATTTATTTTAATTGCCACCGGAAAAATTAATAAAAGATTGAATAAAGCTAAATCGGTACAGTTTTAAAACAAGAAATTTAAATTTGCAAAAAGCGCTTAAACTTCCGAAATTATTGTTGAAAACTCAAAAAAATATTTTTTATTGAAACAAAAAATATATCGCTAAAATATGCTTTCGTTCTCAAAAAAAAAATTTGCTTAAAAATAAGATTTTTTTTTATCTTATAGAAAATAAGATTTTTTTATCGAAATATGCAATAACAAGATGCAAAAATATGCTATAACAAATCAATGCCAGAATTCGTCAATTGTTCTAAAAAGATAAATTTCTCGTTAATTTTGCAATACGACGCACAGGAAAAAAACATAAAACAACATATTTCTGGTGTCGTTGAAAACAGAAGATATTTTGTTTCAAATTTATAACGAGCTTTCAACCTCCGTATATTTACAAAAATAAAGCAAATCAAACATATTAGCTAGGTTGATACTAGTATTCCGATCTGGCTAAAGATCTCATCAGAACCCAAAGTATTAGAAAAGCTAGAGCCTCAATAATAGGCAGAACTTTAACAAAAAACTTATTAATCATCAATTTTGCTCTATTCTTGTCTTCTTAGTAATCACGGATTTTTGTATAACAAAAATCCGTGAAAACTTCTAAGAATTTTAGATTTACAGAAGTTTAAATGTTTCGTTGGGAAAAAGAAATAAACGCCAGAAAATTTAACAAAAACAAAAGTGCTAATCCGGCAATGAAACTGTAATTAAAAAGACAGGAGGAAACCAAAAGTAAAAAAAAAAAATTAAAAAACAACAAAGTCAATATTTTTTAAAACCAAATACTCTTAACAAAAATTTACACGAGCGCTCGAAAATTAAAATTCCAAAAATTTCTAAAATAGCCAAAAAAGACAAATTACTTTTCTCTGGTTTTAAAAGAACAAATTTTCCAAATTTAATTTATGTTTTTAATTTTATACAAGTGTTTGACAATTTTTTTTTTAGATTTTGTTTGTTATAAATTATCTTAAATAATAATCTTAAAATACACAGAAAAACTGAATGAAATAAAAAAAAAATATAAAAAAAAATGATCTCCCCAGTCCGGAATCGATCTCGCATCCTTCTGATTGCAAATCAAACTACTTACCACCTCAATCTCCATATAAAAAAAAGAATATATGAACTTATGAAAAAGCACTTCTTAGGATGTTATCAATTTAGATGCCAATTAATTTATATGGTGATGTAAATGCTGTTTAAAATAACTTTAATTTAACATTTTTGGCAAATAATAACAATAACTTCTATGCAACAGAAAAATGTGTGTATGCTAATCCCTTGAAAGTCAATTTAAAGAGGTTCTTAAAGCACTACTTCCACTTTATATTGTTTTATATTCAAGTAAATAAAAGCCATTATTTATGTTTTTGAGTGAAAATGGAATAAATTTTTGAATAATTTGAACATTGCGTATTTGAAAATTTCTTGGTCCGATCGGTCAGATTTTGAAATTGTGCATGCAATTGATGAACTAATTTATAGTAAAGAAATTCATTTTCATATTTTCTCATAAAATTAAAAAGAATAAGCTCTTTTATATTATTAAACAATTTTTTAAAAAGATCCCTTCAAAAAATTTAGTTTTTCAAATCAAAAAATTTATTTTTGCAATAGTTATATAGTAACTCTGGAAAACAATCTTCCAAATTTTATTCTTGATGGTTGTAAAAGTGTTGAGCAATTTTAATATTTTTAAATCAATTTATTATCTTTAGCCAGAAAAAGATATAGTCGTTTATAAGTACTGGGTCGGAAACGGAACACCGTTTCAATAATGAGTTAAACACAAGTGAAAATAAGCATTTCCTATATACTAGCTATGAAGGATAATAAGCACAGTTACTAATAATTATTTTTTTTTTATTTATTAATAATCAATAATCATATAACTACAAATTATATACTATTTCCCTAACGGAGCACTAGCTACTATGGATTTCGGCGCGTTGTAGCGAAAACAGACCAGTGCCTCTGGTGGGAATCGAACCCACGACCCCCGCACTGATAAGCCAGCACGCTACCAACTAGCCTACCGGGCGCACTTATTAATAATAATTTTTAGTTCTTAAATCCTTTAAGTCTTAAAATTTATGTACTTTATGCACATATTTAATAACAGAGAAATTCAAAAAATTTTTCTTTTTAAATCCCATTTTTTTACCAACATTTAAACATAATTTAATTGAGAAATTATATTTGCTGAATATATCATAAATTCCTGGCGAAATCGACACAAATCTTAACAAAACTGTTCTGATTTTTAGTGCCGTTTTCCATTTTTCAAAAACTTAAAAAAATAAAAAAAGTTTGGAAATTTGAAGAGACATAGTTCGTTAAGTATATGGACTATTTCCAATATTTAGAAAGCTTTTGAAAGCTGCAGTTGTCTACTATAATCTGGAAATATCCGTTTTTTTCCAAAAACTTTTCGAATTTAAAAAAGGTTACATTTCTACATCATACAGAATTTTTGTTATAAAATTGAGCTTCATTTCTTTTTTGGGACAAGGAAGGTAGCAAATTCCTAAGATTTTTTTTTTTTTTTTTAAATCTTACTATCTTTTTTTTCATATAAAACCAAACACTTTTATGTTTTTTGGATTTATAACATTTTTTAATAAAAAATATGAAAATACATTGTTTAATTTCACTCCACCCTGATGTAATATTATGAATATTATAAAAGGATATACGTACTTATGATAAGGAAGTTTATTAAAATGCAAAACCAAAAGAAGCTACTTATACATATTTGTTGTTCGTGTTTACATTTATTATTACATTTTTACGCTTAACATATAACTTGATGTGCAGCGCTTTAAATAAAAAAAAAAGAAATACATAATTTTTTTTTTTTTACAGTTCAAGAGAAAAATTTAAATCTTCTTAAAATGAAACTGTCAGACAAAATTAAATCTGTAAATGTGCAAACGAAAATTTGGAACAGGATTTAAAAGAGTGACTTATAAATAAAATTATGCGGTTTTTTTGAAATCCTCGTTAAATCGGTCCAATAATTTGTCACAATATTCACCATTTATTATTTTTCCCTGTTGAAGGTAATCGATGTGGATTATCCCGCGTGCATCCCAAAAAACTGTTGCCATCACCTTATTGGCCGACAAACTTACATTGTCCTTCTTCGGAGCCGGTTCACCCGGAGAAACCCATTGTTTAGACTGCTGCTTGGTCTCCGGAGTGTTGTAATGAATCCATGTTTCATCCACAGTTACAAAACGCCTCAAAAACTCATTCGAATTGCGGTGAAACAACTCCAAACAATGCTTTGAAGTTGTCACACGATTACGTTTATGGTTAATTGAGAGCAAACGCGGCACCCATCTTGCAGACAGCTTTCTTAAACCCAACTGATCATTTAAAATCGAAACCACACTGCGATGTGAAATGCCTATGGCATCAACAATTCCACGCACTTTTACTCTTCGATCGGCTAAACCATATCGTGGATTTTTGGGACATTTTCGGGTGTATTGACCTCAATTGGCCGTCCAGAACGTTCAGCGTCATTTGTACTTGTGCGACTACAACGAAAGTCAGTGAACCACTTTTTACCATTGAAATCGATGGTGCAGAGTCCCCATAGTATTTGTCAAGCTTTTTCTTGGTTTAATTGACATTTTTTTTTCACAAAAGATAATGTTTAATGAGCACTCCAATTTCACTTTTTTCCATTTTTAAAAAAAATCCACTAGGTTGTATATTTTGAACAGCTGTTAAACGCAAAGTAAATGAAAGAACTTGCTCAAAATTGACAGTGGTCTATTAACAGTACTTGACGTAAGCAGTGTTGCACGGACATATTGATCCGTCCTCGTAACTTCTAAAAAAAAATTTTTAATTTTATCCAAAATACATGTCTAATATTTTTGAAATAAGAATACGGCTGCCAAATTTCTAAGCAAACAAAATTCGCGATGTCAAAAACCGTTCTGTTTGACATTGTAAGCATGTTTTTTTTTTGTTTTTCTCCACTAGCAGATTTCAAATATGTTAGATTTTTAAAAATCGGTTAAGAAACAATAGAATGGCGAGCAATTAAAATTTTATTTTCAAAAAGTTCCCTACTTTGGGGAGTCATATTACCACTACAGGTGAGCTGAGAGGTTCAATTTCAAAATTTATGTTCGATATTACGTCAGTTATCTCTGTATAAAATTGTATCGCAATCGGACTAATAAGTAAGAAATAGCCGGATTATTTCCAAAAATTTTGTAATATATCCCACTATAGACTGAGAGTTAGCCGATAGAAAAGCCAACTTTAATTTTTTTTTTTTTTTTTGTCATTCATATTATCGTATAATTTTGTATAAACATTTAAGTCTCTGCGTATAATAATATTAAATTGCATTTGTAAAACATTTTCTTTTCCACTTCATTTCGTTTTATTCTCCTTTATTTGTTTCTTTTAGATATGGACCACATTTTGAAGATGTTCAGCTGGTGGGACAACCGACCAATATGACAGTACAAGCGGGCAGTAGCATTCATTTAAATTGCAGAATATCCCTGCTGCAAGATAAGACTGTAAGTATATTCGAGCTTAACACAAATTCTATACAAAAGCATGCTATAAGAATGAAAATGTAGTTATACACTCAAAAAATAAAGGCTGTAAAGTCAGCCACATTTTTGCTGGGAGGATCCTTGCTGAAAAATTGCTAATATCAGCATAAAAAATAGTAAATTCAGCAAAAATTGTGCTGAATTTAGGAACTTTTTTGTTGATATTAGCAATTTTTCTTTAAGGATCCTTGCAGCAAAAATGTTGCTGACTTTACTGACTTTTTTTTAGTGTAGTAAGTGGATGAAGACTAAGAATATGCTATATCCTTAGAGGAAAATGAGAATTTAAACTTTATTAGAAAGATAAAAAATAAACGAACGAATGAAAAAAAGTTTAATATACAGTGACCGACATAAGTTTTGGCACAGTTATTTCTATCACAAAAGATTCTTCACTACGTTAAAAATAATTTAATATTACAATTCAACATTTTTATCAAGATGATGATAAATTGACATCTCATAGATTTAATTGTAAAAAAGAAACATTAATTATGTTTTAAAAAAGAACGAAAAAAATAGTAAAAACATTTGTTTAGTCTGTGTTTTATGTGACAAAAGCTTTGCCATAGCTAGTTCTTTTTTAAATTCTTTCCTGTTAATTCAAATTGTGCACTTTTTCCAAAAGCTCTGGGCTTTGTACGGGTACACTTTATAGGCTTAATGTGTTCTAGTCAGAAAATCTGCGTTCGATGGCTCGATTTTCTAATGATATTCAACAAGTGTTTTACTTTTAAATTTTAAAACATTAAAACCAAAAGTTTATTTTGCGATCTTTTATCATAAATTATGATGTGAGCAAGATTATCCAAGTTCAAGATCATTTGTTTTTTGTTAAACAAAAACCAGTGCAATGTTTATTTATTAATTAAAAAATTTCTTCATCCGCTTATTTAATGCAGACTTTATCTACTGACAGATCGTTATAGATTTCATTTCGCGTCACCGAAAATCTTCAGAGGACCAATGTAGAAGAGGTAGAAGATTGCCCAAATAATAATTTTTGGGGAAATAATCTTGGCCACATCATAACCCCCCCAAACTTCAAAACAAATATATTTTTTATAGAAAAATCGTAATGCATTTGCATATGTAAAGAAACAAACAGGATTGTAATATGTGATATTTATTGCATTGGTATCTCAGTTATCAACATATGAACACTTCTTTATGTCTGTTCCCTTTTTATTTTCCTATCACTAAAACCTTTCCAATTGTATATATAACTAAAGTCAACAGAAGAATGGTTTTGCTTAACTCATCAATTACAAACCCGTTTATGGACTCTACTAGCTGCACCCAAAAAAAAAGTTAGTAAAGTCAGCATAAAATTTTGCTGAGTCAGCAAAATTTTTAGTCAAGAGGGTGCTTGCAAAAAAAAATGCTAATGTCAGCAAAAAAAATATCAGCTCGCTGATTTTCAGCAACAACACTTAGTTGATTTAAAATTAAAAAATTCTTGCTAAAAGTTAATAAAATTATTGTTGAATATTAGTAGACTGAAAAAAACTCAAAAATTTGTTGGAAAATTATACTTTAGTTAATTTATTTGCTGAAATTCTTAATTTTTTTTTGGTATTCTTTCAAAAATAATTTATAATATCGCTCATTTACTTCAAGACTGTCTTAAGTCAAAAAATGCGATTTGTGAGTTATTGATGCAAATTTATTAGTTATATCATGCTTTATATTGTGAAAAAATTTCATATTAATATCATGTATACTTTTCTTTAAAGTGACAAAATAAATAGAGAAAGGGTCGAGCGTAACAGATATGAATTGAACACTTTAAAGTCGTTTCTGCAAAATCGTATTTTTTGAGTTATTTCAGTCTTGAAGTAAATGAGCGATATATTACAAAATATAAAAATGTTCATAATCCCACAATAACGTCACGAATTAATTTAATATCTAAAAATATTTAGAAATAATTATATATAACGTAAACAAATTATCTTTCAACTACTTACATCAATGGTTGTCTAAGTGATGGCGTCTTTCTAGAAACGAAACAAAACGAAATAACAAAATATGAAATAAACAACCCTTTTTTGCGATAAGAGAGAGGAAACATACAAAATTACGTAAGATGTGTGTGGGCCTGTCTTTTGCTTTAGTGTGTCTACATGAAAGTATATTTGTTGCAATTTCATCACAGAACATTAATAGTCGCTATAATCATTTACATTTTACAAATTTAATCTTTATTAAATTAAAATATTTTATTTTGTCTTTAATTTAATTAATAGACAATTACTTTGAAAACCGGTGACAACACAAAATTTAAGTATTTTCAATCTGCAATTTATATGTATATGATACACATTGTTGGAGTCTTTTTGTTTTATTATGTATGCAAAGCAGATACAAAATTTTCCATGTTTTCAATTTTTCATGTCTAACAAGAGTTGTACTTTTTAGTATTATATTGCTCGTCTCTACTATACGTGCCGCTCTTCCCCACTGACATACTGCAACATCTTCTCTCTGCGTATACCTTCCATCTGGTTGGTGTACACACTTTTAATGTGCTCAGCAGAACTATTTTTTGCTATAATCAAATTAGTAAAACATTAGTAAAATATTAGTAAAACATTAGTTCAAAACAGTTAACTTCTGAAAAAGTATAACTAAAATTTTAGCTGAAAATATAATTTCAACAAAAAACTTGTGTGAAAAATGTTATACTTGATTTACAAGACGTTTTATTAAATTTTCTACTAACTTATTTTTTTGAGTGTAGGGCTTCAAGATGAAAAAATGTTAAGTGTTCCGCTTTAAAAGATTTATGTCCTTATGTATTATGTGCAGTGCAACATTGAGTCAAATAATATTTTGATGCATTAAATATCGTTCTACTGGTGTTGTGGAACTGATTTTTATATGTTTAATGGGTTTGTGCGCCCCGTTAGGCTAGTTGGTAGCGTGCTGGCTTATCAGTGCGGGGGTCTTGGGTTCGATTCCCACCAGAGGCACTGGTTTGTTTTCGCTACAACGCGCCGAAAGCCATAGTAGCTAGTGCTCGGTTAGGGTAATAGTATATAATTTGTAATTATATGATTATTAAATTAATAAAATAAAAAAAAATAAAATATGTTTAATGGACAAAAAAGATTATCTCAATGTTTACTCCAAATCTTATAATATTTCATCTAAAGTGTGAAATATCATAAATTTGTATTTTTAAAAGAATTGAATTCAACTCTCTCGACTGAAAATATTAAAATTTGAACACTTTGTATGGACCCACATATTGTCGTGATCCCTTCGCTAATCACAGACTTTTATTAGATCTAACATTTAAGAAAGAAACTAAGTACAAATAATGCTCCGAAAGCTCAACATTTGCAATCAAAATTTAATTACAAAAATTATCAAATGAGCGCCTAATTAACTTCTAACAGAAAGAATAATATTGGTGTGTCAAAACATTTGTCCACAAAATATATTAGCATTTTACTTATTTGTTAAATATTTTGCAATTACTATTAAAACACTATTACTATTTAAAACAATTGTAAAATATATAATTAAATGAGTTGTTCTAAAATTTGCGTTTTTGTTTCATAGAAAGAAGGATTTATATTAAGAAAGCTAACTGTGCCGAAACTTTTGTCTGTCACTGTATATTATTATGCAACTTTGTAAATATAATTTTCTTTTTAAACTATGCACGTTGGCCACAGAAAAAGCCAAACAAAAACAAGCTAACTAACTGTAGTTTCTTACAGTTCAACTTGTTTCTTCTTCCATCTAATACTTTAAACTTAAATGAATGCAACCCTATATTGCACAATGTGGTAGAGAGTGGAGTGTTGTTGAATTTTAAAAAACTTCCGCACTCTGATAATATGCACATTTCCTTAACGGCCATAATAAGGCTTTTATATACCCGATTACACTTTGACTTGTTTGGTTATTTTAATGTTTCTATTTTTATTTTCTGCTTACTTGACTACACTCGTTTTATTATTTAAACTAACGAAAGAACAAAGTTGTTGGTCTTTAAATGGGGGAAGAATACCATAAATCATAATTGTGATTATGTTGAGTACACTTTGAGAATTATCGTAATGAATTTTTGCAAAAAATCAATGAAAGGCGTTGTGGTGTAATGGTTAGCGTGTTGGACTGTTACACAGATGGTCCCGGGTTCGATCAAGGTGACGCCAACATCAATTTAGAAAAATAATATGTATGAGTTTTCTATCACTTATATGTATCGCAGAGCCCACTTTCGGTGTTCCCATATCACTTAACCCCACCGAAGTAAAAATAAGTGAATCAGCGATATGAAACAAAAGCTTCAATAAATTCGCAAATCTACGAGCAACATCTGTTCTGATAGACTTATCATCTCGCGACATTACAGTGTTGCCATGTTCCAAGCATTTTATCTTTCGCCACCTTTCATCTCTCCACCATCCAATTTCCAAAGAAAGCAAACACATTAATTAATAGGAATTTCTTGAGTGTTGTTTTTTTCCTTTAAAAAAAAAATTGCACAAGAATTCGTCCTATTGAAACTTTTTATTAAGCTAATTCAAGTTTTCATAAAATTGCACAGAAATGTGGAGAGAAGAAATAACAAACTATGAGAACCTTTTGGTTTGATTAATTTTACTGATTAAAAGGTTTGTTCGTGGCTGCAAATTTTTATATTATTCCAGAGAGATGATAAAACTCAAAAATATTTAAAAGTTTAATTTTTGTATTAAAAATACAAATAATTCTTTTCGGATTTTCTATATTTTCATAAGTTTAATTACAATATTTTTCTACTTCGAGTCCAAAAATATAATATAATATTGTTATATTAGATTTTATTTATTGATTTTCAAAAAGTTTGATCATTTCATGATAGGCAGTACAACTATTTCATTGGCATCACCCAAATCTTCAGTTGTCTGCAATAGAAAAAGATAATTGGTTTAACTCAAACCGAGGCATTACATACAATAGACCAAATAAACTCTAGAGAATATTTTTGTCTGCCATAGTGTATAAACTGCCTGCACTTTTAGCCTTAATTATAAAATCAAACTATTTGAAAATATGACAATATCATATTAGATTTTTGGACTTGAGGTAGAAAAATATTCTAATAAGTGTTGCATAATTTTAAGTTTTATCTGGACATTAGTTTAAAATAAATCTACGATTTGTTTGATGCCCTTTGTATTCTTTAAACTTAAAATAAAACAAATAGATGGTCGCTTGAAACTTTTAAGCAGTTATTTTTAGCAAACTTTTTTTATATTTATTAATTTATTTAAATTAACAATATCGTTGTCAGTTACTAAATTCTCAGTCTTAAATGTGTAATCAAACAATTAGTGGTTTTTAATTAATTTGAATAACTGGTATCTCAGCTGAGACTCAGTTAAAAATTTAGTTGACAATAACTGAGAAATTTTTCGGCTTGTACATTCGATGAAACAATTTCATAAAAAAACAGGTTTCATATGAAAAATATGAAGCTTTTAATTTCTTAGTGATTTACTGAAAAATTTTCTTAATTTTTGTAAAACTTTTGGATTTTTGTGCAAAAGTTGTATTATTTTTAAAAATTGCCAAAATTACTAAATTTTTAAAAATTTTAATTCGCCATTTTTATTACTCACTAAATATAGCCAAAATTATTCAGATAAGGAATTCTGGACGTCATCTGATATCATTAAACCACTTTAGTCTGAAATCAAAAATGACGTCAAATTTGGTCTTTTTAACCCATTTTTAAGAAAATATAAAAAATTTATAATGCAGCAAAACTTTACTGCAAGATTGACATAACTCAAAAAACACTATTTTGCAGAAAACGTGTTTAAAGTTTTCAATCCATATCTGCCTCGCTTTACCACTTCTCTTTTTATTTGGTCACGTTTTATATAAATATGGGGTGTTTAATGCATTTTTCTCTTAGTCAGCGTTGTGTGCGAATTCGCTAATTATTGAGAGACCCATGAGTAGCACAGTTTTCTATGAAGTATATACTCTTTGCAACCCACTTAAAAAAAATAAAATATAATAGTATTCTCTATCTCGAAAAGTTACATGATATTAATATTAAATTTTTACACAATATGAAGCATGAATAACTAAAAAATCTGCATCATTAACTCAAAAATCGCATGTTTTCAACTATGACAGTCTTGAAGTAATGAGTGATATGTAACAACAGTTTTGCAGCTCGGACCCATTTTTTGGTGGGTAGAAAGGGGTGGGGGCATGCACGTAAACCCTTTTTTCAAATTTAAGTACGCCTAAAGTACGCTACAAACAAAAGCAGTGAAAGGTTAGCCCCTAACTTGGATTGCGTACTTAAAAAAAAATGCATGTTAATATTGTGTTGTCCTTTACAACATATTCAAGTTTGCGTTCAACACACTCATAAAAAGTTCTAGAGAAGCGGGTTTGAGCTGGCCTACAAGGTGGAGACTTTCTCCCTGTTAGCCATCATTGTAGCAATTCCGAAAATCGTTTCAATGCATGTCTTCGCGAGATTATTAACCACATACCAAACATTATGTTCATTACTTTGAGGTTTGGCCAGGCCGCCAAGAGAGTGATTTTTACAATTCATGCCCGTCCAAGTGAGAATTTCCAAAAATCACGCCTTAACGGATATCTGCGCGGGTTCAAGAACATATGACCATCGGATTGGCCGGGGAAAAATGTTACCAATTTTATAATGAGATAAGTCATATTCGAAGGAACTCATATTCATAATTTTAGGTTCATAGCCAAGGGGGGGATTTTATTCCTTTTGTGCTATCCAAGCAAACTAAAAATGGAGTTGATTGCTAAAGATTCAATATTTTTTAAAAAGGTTGTGGTTAAGAAGAAGAATAAACGTTTTTCTCTAAAAATTATAAACACTATTAATTTTTAAATCAGACTAGACTAGATTCTGCCTTTTTTTTCATTGATTCCAAATTCATTCCTGATTTTCCGCTTCTAAAGAAGTTCTGTTTGA
>CM037853.1:67856020-68111491 GCA_021234595.1 Delia radicum
GAAAGAAAGAAAGAAAGAAAGAAAGAAGAAGAATGTGGAAATAGTGATAAGTTACTCAGCATGCATGTGCACATTGTGCATGCCATGTCATCTACAACTTTCAATTGACGTAAAATTCAAATGGAAACCGTTGTAACTTTTTTGTTTCTCTAACGATTTTGATCATTTATGGATTGTTACAATAGAAACTGTATTTAAAATCGATGTCAAGTCTAGTTATACAAAAAAAAATATTTTTAGTTGCTTAAACATACGTATTTTGATTAAAACCCCCCATATTTCACCATATAAAGTGTGTTTTAATTCTTCAATGAAGTTTAGGCAGACCTTAGCGTTATCCGATCGGCTCCAAATTTTTTATTGGAGGCTTGTAGGCCAAATGGAACCTTTTTCGTCCCGGCAATCAATTCAAAAAAAAATAATAAAAGGTCTAATGTACATCTTATGCAAAATAATTTTGGTGTAGAATCGAAAGGTGAATTTAAATTACGTATAAATACAGCTGGTTTTGCTCTGTAGAAAAGGACCCAAAAATCAGCGTTTTTGCCAACCGACCGTAAATGGAAGGTTTACGAAATTAATAATGCCATTTTTTAGCTGATGGTTAAATAAATTATAAAGTGATGAAACCCAAAAAAAAAAAAATTATTATTCTCTGTCGAACACTACTATTTAAAGATGAACACTACTTTTTATAGCACTATAGAGAAAATTTGTTAAAATTTAAAAAAAAAATCAATTTTATGTTTCCCAAGTTCACAATAAAATTAATTAATATTCTTATGTTTCATTATTAAAAAAAGTCTGTAATATAATTATCTAATTACGACTTTCTTTCAAATATTTAACAACATATTTGTCTTAACCTGATTTTGAATCCTTTTTACCAAGATTTAATATATTTTGATTAAATAAAAAAAACATTGTTCATTACATTCAATTATTTTCTCATATTTTCCAGTTATTTTTATTCTATTTTTTGTTTGCTGTTCTATCATTATCTTAAGCGTAATTAATTTCAATTAATTTTACTACTACTTCAACCATTTTTACCATTTTTTGTTTTTTAATTTTAATAATTTTTTTTAAGCTAAAAAAGAATATTTTTTGTGTTGCTGTTTTCGGATGGTCGGATTTTTCATTAAAACTTTTATACTTTGTAGTAAAACCTAAAAAACAATGTTTTCCTGCTGTTTTCAGTTAAATTAAAGTGTTTGTTTGTATGAGTTTTTGGTTTCTCAGGCATTTTTGATTCTATGCGAATAAATCCTTTGTTTTAAAGTGAAAATATACCAAACAAAATGTACTTTATGTTTAAAAACAAACCACATTATTCTTCAACACTATACAAAGCTGCATACATATCTGTGGCAGGAAGTTAAAACAACTTATGTCGACATGAACAGAACTTTAATGGTTTCATTTGTGTAAATGATAATGAAGCATATTTATTTCTGTAATCGATGTTTTTTTTTTTGTTTGATATTACAAACAGTATTTTCTAATTTATTTTTATGATGAATTTCAAAAATTTTCTACAATTTGCTGCATAACATTTTAAGAATTTTTTTGTAAGACATGAATAATCCCTTGCTAAATCCATTCACGTTAATCATTTTTCTTTAACGGTACACACATTTTTCCGGTTTTAAGTTTAAATCATGGATGGCAGACAATATTGCTAAAATACGTTTATCGATTCAAACCCCTTTCAGCTGATTATCATTATCCATAAAATACCGTTACAGAAATGATTAAAATACCGATATCCAGAAAATACCAATATCCTTAAAATAGAAATACCGAAATAACTAATATACCGTTAACGAAATAATCTGACAAGTTTAGAAAAATAACAGCTGTAAATAGATATATTTTCCCAAAGTTTGAATTTGGGAAAATATATCAAGCAAGTCGTTAGAATTTGGGCTTAATGGGGCTAAAAATTTCGGTGGTCATTGACATTACTTGAATAACTGTTTGCCCTTAAAATATCGTTACCGAAATGACTGAAAACCCGTGATCCCTTAAATATCGTTACCGAAATAACTAAAATACCGTTATCTGTAATATACCGTTACCTAAACAAATAAAATACTAGGAAGTCAAAAACGGAGCAAAATTTGTTGTTAAATCTCTGCCTATTCTGGAGGCTCTAGCTTTTCTAAAATTCTGGTTCTGATGAGCTTTTTAGTCACATCAAAAAACTAGTGTCAACCTAGCTAATATGTGTGAGTGGTTTGCTTTATTTTTGTAAATATACGGAGGTTGAAAGATCGTTGGAAATTAACAATAACATACAAATAATCTCGAAAAAAACCCTCGTAGAAGTTTAAAAAGTTTAAAAAAAACGGAAAATTTTAGTTGTTATGAAGAAAATCTCTACATATTTATATTAATAATATAGGAAAAGTATATGTAAAGACGAGGTAATTTTCTTTTCAAAACATTTTAAAAATTCAAAATCGGTTGAAAAATAATTGAGTTATAAATGTTTGAATTTGACAGTCGCAAAAAATACACGTTTACCGTTATCTCGAAAATTTGGGGGTATATATTGGAACTTCTAAACCCGGTTTCGTAATGTACTTACCGAGACTAACAACCTACACTAGGTCACTTTCAAAGTTATTTTTCTGTGTAGCACAGTGTAATTTCAAGCGATTTATTATTTTTATTATTATAAAAAATGTCAAGGTTGAGGTTAACTAGTTTTTAAATTATAATTTATATATATTGCGTAAAATCAAAAAATGTTATGTTTAAGGCCCGTTGGTTTTGGGTTCTTCGGCATTGTCAAAATAATTTGGACTTAGTTTAAAATAATATTTTATTAGTTTGATTTCATTCATACATCATTTTCAGATCTGATCAAAATTTTCTAATCTGTAGACGAATTTCCAAAAATGGTAAATACTATAAGTTTTTATTTTAAACGCCACAAAACGGACATAACATTTAAAATCTACAGACTTCTACGATTAATAAATGCTGTCATATAAGTAAATGGATATCCATTTAGCAAAATTTTAATATTTTTAGTTTGGCTAAAATTCGTACATTTTTAAAGATTTGCACTTTATTTTGTCCGACAGTGTATATTAATATTAATTATACGCTCCCATATCGCTTCGCAAAATACATATACACTGAAAGGAACAACTTTTTAAAAACTTTTGCTAAAACTACTAAAAAGTAGTTAAAAATTGCGTTGCAGAAAAAACTTCTAAAATCAGCAAAATTTTTTTTTTTTTGCACAAAAAAAAAATTATTTTTCAACATAATCTCCTTTTAGCTAAATAGACTTAGTCCAATGTTTCTCCAATTTTTGTATCCCTTCCAAAAAATAAAATTTTTCGAGGTCCATAAAATAAGCATTTCTTGGCCATATGGGGTCGTTTTTTTTTTTTAAAATCTTCGTTCAATCGGTCCAATAAGTTGGCATAATATTCGCCAACTATTCTTTTTCCCTTTTGAAGGTAATCGATGTGGATTATCCAGCGTGCATCCCAAAAAACTGTTGTCATCACCTTATTAGCCACGATTACGTTTATGGTAAATTGAGGGCAAACGCGGCACACATCTTGCAGATAGCTTTCTTAAGCCCAACTGATCATTTAAAATCGAAACCACACTGCCATATGAAATGCCTATGGCAACAACAATCTCACGCACTTTTACTCATCCATCGGCCAACACCATATCGTGGATTTTTTCGACATTTTTGGGTGTATTTACCTCAATTGGTCGTCCACAACGTTCAGCGTCATTTGTACTTATGCGACCACAACGAAAATCAGTAAACAACTTTGTTACCATTGAAATCGATTGTGCAGAGTCCCCATAGTATTTCTCAAGCTTTTCCTTGGTTTGATTGACGGTTTTTTTTTTCGCAAAAAATAATGTTTAATGAGCCCTCGAAATTCACTTTTTTCCATTTTTAAAAAAATGCAAGAGGTTGTATGTTTTGAAAAGCTGTTAAACGCAAAGTAAATGACGGAACTTGCTTAAAATTTGACAGTAGTCTATTAACAGGCGTTACTTGATGGTAGCAATGTTGCATTTCATATAACTACGAGGGAAGTTCGAAAAGTCACGGACTTACTGATCCGCCCTCGTAAGATAATTGACAAATATGCGCCCCGGTAGCGTCACGCGTCGATAGCCATAGTAGCTAGTGCTTGGTTAGGGTAATAAGATATAATTTGTAATTGTATGATCATTAATTAATATATACAAAAAAAAAAAAAGATTTAAAAATCTAATGAACCTACAAATATTTAGTTATATCTGAGCTAAATTTTAGGTTATTTAATGTAAAAAACAAACAATTTGCTAAAATCAGCTAAAAAAAAACTTGCTAAATATTAGTAGACAAAAAAAATCATAAAAAATTTGAAATTTGTAAAGTTTTTTTTAGATTTTTCCCACTGCAAATAAAAATCTGCCCTTCTGACATCAGCAATCTACTATTTTGTAGAAAAAATTTCTGTGTATTTTAGTAAAAAATACTATTATTTGAATTCTACTAAACTTAAGGTAAATATAGCAAACATTTTGTTGATGTTACAGTTTGATGTTTGATATTTTTAGTCTAGAAATATTTAGTAAAAGAGTTTGGATTTTTTAGCATATTAATTGCTATTTTCGATTAACTTAACTTCAACTTTAATATAACGAAAATTTTGCAAAGATAAAAGTTTAAGTTTTGCTCTTCTTTTTTTTTTTTTTTTTTTTATTATAAATTCATTCTTTATTTACAATCTATCCAAGGATAATAAGCAAATTTGTTAAATTTAATACATAAATTTAATATCTCCAATGAGATACATAACATAAAATATAAAAATTAACTTAGTCATTTTTATAAGATTAAATTATATTCGTGAAAGAAATTTATTTAAGTAATAATGGATCTTAGTTACGAAAAGGGAGATCTAATACATGATTTCGTTTGAGTCTTCTAGTTTCATTGGTACTGTCCAGCAATGATATCGCCACAGTATTAACGTGGTTACTTAGCCTATGCAAATACCTCTCGCTTATATTTCTGGCTTCATCTCGAACAGATGAAATCTACAAATCTCGTTTGATCACAACATTTCTCACGTACCACGGTGCATCAAGGATTAATCTTAAGGTTTTTGATTGATATCTTCTAGAATTTCCATATTTGAATTGCTGGCGGTACCCCATAATTGGATACCATATTTCCAGCCAGGTTTCAGAATAATTTTGTAAATTCGTAACTTATTATTTGACTTTAACTTAGACTTTGGACCTATAAGCCAGTAAAGTCGTTTATGTTTTAATTTTTAGTTGTTCCTGCTTACTCTTTATATGAGACTTCCAGGTAAGTCGTCTATATAGAATCATTCCTAGATATTTGACTTTATCACGTTTTGGGATTACGTCACCATTTATGATTACATCGGGACAATCACCAGTTCTGAGAGCAAAAGTTGTATGATTGGATTTCTCGGAATTACCCTTAATGTTCCATTTTTTTAGCCAACATTCAAGATCTTCGAGTTTCGTTTGAACAAGTAAGGATGCCTCAGCTGGGCATTTACTAGAAGCGATAATTGCCGTGTCATCGGCATATGTAGCCAACATGACATTGTCTCTTGTAGGTATATCTGCTGATCTTATTATTTTTAACTTAATTTTAGTATATTTTTCTGCTCCTTTTACAGGTTTATTGCTATGAGTGTACATATTTGTAAAATGCCTTTTTTAATTTGACTTGCAAAAAATAGTAAACGTTAATGGATGTAATTGTCCCCAAAAGAATAAATTCTTTATATTACACAACAAACAAATTTATGCAAAATCTACCCTTTTACTTTATTTTTCTTTTTTCTTTTTTCTTTTTTAATTTTTTTTTTTTTTTTTTTTTTGTTATGCAATATTGTGTAAATAATTACTTTGGGTATTGATAAAATTTAATTACCGCAATATTATGGTCCGCAAGTCATTAGCATATTTTTTTATGAATGTGAATGGGTTTTTTTTTGTTTGTGTTTGTGCCATTTGAATTGTCCTTTATCGTGTTTTAAATTATGTGCGTGAATTTATTGCGACAGAATTAATAAGTATTTTATGAATAAATAAATGTATAAGGATGGCATTTATTTTTAAGCTACTGGCAGGGGTTATTTAAAGTAAAAATGATTATATATTTTAACTATCTAGCCCTCTATACTGAATCAAGGCAGGGCTAACATCTTTGGTTAATGTTTTTTAAGATTTACGTATTTTTATTAAAAAAGTTGAATAATTAATCTAAGCTGATAAGCATGATATCAATGAATTTTTGCATTAGATCTATGAAATATTACTGCAACTCGTCCATTGAAACTTTTAATTAACTCAATGCAGTTTTTCATAAAATTTAACGAAAAAAATTGTATAAGACTAATTAAGAAGTTTCACTAAAAATAGTGTCAAAATTTCATTAGTTTTTTTTTTTTTTTTTTTTTTTTTTTAAGAGAAGCAACACTAAGGAAATTCTTCCTATTAATTAATGTGTTGCTTTCTTTGGAAAGGGGTTAGTAGAGAGGTAGAAGAGGGGAGAAATAAAGAGCTCCAAACATGGCAACACTCTAATTGCGCGAGATGATAAGTTTTAGAACTGTTGTTCGCCACCTGACGGAGAGTTGGCGAACTTATTTAATTTTTTTTTTTTTAATTTATAGCCCTGATTCATTATTTTAATTCGGTGGTGTTAAGTGCTATGGGACCACCGAAGGAATTCTCTCTGTGTATGCCAACTAAGCAAATGGATAAAATTCAAATATGAATTACTGCTAAGCAAACATGGGCGTCCTCAATTACATTTCAAAATCATTCACTTGCGAAATTTGTCGTATAATTAATAATTTCAGACCTACACTCACACTTGTTGGCTTAACCGCTTGCTTGGAAAGTTTAAAATTTTGTCAATTCCAGACGTGGGACATAATACCAATATTTCTGTATTTAATTACAGGCCAATTACATATGTACGTCTAATTACATGTAATTGGGTGTAATTGAGTAATTGCCCTGTATTTAAATACCCAGATGTTGTTAATAATCCTCATGTTTGGTATTAAAAATTTTACAAATTTTCTAAGGAAGCAAGAAGGCTTAACCTACAAGTGTAAGCATAGATCTGAAATTATTAATGATATTTCAAATTTTCACTAGTGAATGATTGTGAAATATAATTGACGCCGCCCATGTCAGCTGCTAAGTAGATATGTTTTTTTTTTTTTTTTTTTTTTGTTTAATGCATATCAAGAAAATCTTATATTATAAGCATTATTGTAAATATTCAAAAGTGAAAATAATCAAAATGAAAGTGGTTGAACAAATCAGTTTAAGAAAAAATGTCAATGACATGCTTGGACTGTATTTTAAAAACGAAGATTTACATCATTTCCGTAACACTCTAACTGGAAAATGATGTTTTGCAACGAAATTCATGCTCCACTCGAAAAACAAATTATAAGTTCTTCAACAAAATTGTTTATCGTTGCCTAATTTAGGCGATATAAGAAAAAATATTTTAGGGTGCATTTTGAAATAAAAGCATATAAAACAGAAGATTTGGACAAAAAATATTTATCTTACCAAGTTATAATCACGCTTGAAAAACAATTTCTGCTCCTATTTAAGAATATATTGGGATTTTCGCTTTTTGGAAAAAGCGAAATTAGGCAAAAAAAGTATCTAAACTTCAATTTATATTGTTCAAACTTCAGCGCTTTGCTATTAATACCTCATGTCTTTTGCAATGTTTCATAAAAATTCGTCTATTAGTTTCTAAGTTAAGGCGATGTCCTTTAGAGGAATCCTGATAAAATCCTGTGAGTCCTTGGACTAAAGATAAAATGGAAACAAACAAAAACGTGTATTGAATATTTACCAAAGGTAGACATACACACTAAAAAACAAGTTTTCAATTTATTTTTTGATCAATGGTGATAATCTTTTACTTCGAGCGCATATATATATTAGTTCTCATTTAGTGAGGAAACTAGTTTATATGAATACTTGACGTTTTGCATGGGATTGTTACCTCTTTCAAAACGTGTTCTGATGATGGGAACCTAGAAAATTCCCGAAATAGATCTTTTTTTTTTTTTAAAAAAAAAAAAAAGAAAAGCAACGCTCAGGAAACTCTTTCTATTAAATAATGTGTTGATTTCTTTGGAAAGGGGATAGTAGAGAGATGAAAGGTGGTGAAAGATGAAGGGCTTCAAACATGACAACACTGTAATTGCGCGAGATCATAAGTCTTAGAACAATTGTCGCTAGCCACCTGATGTAGAGTTGGCGAATTTATTGAAGCTTTTTGTTTCATAGCCCTGATTCATTATTTGACTTCGGTGGGGTTAAGTGCTATGGGAACACCGAAGGTGGGCGCAGCGATACATATAAGAAATAGAAAACTCATACATATTATTTTTCTAAATTCATGAAAGGGTCAATTAATAAATTTTAAAACAGAAACTCTATAGATTATTTGTTAGGACAATATCCTAATAAAGAAATATAGAGTATGGCCTCGAACTTGAATAATTTTCATTTTCATTGCACAATTAAAAGTCGAAAAAACATAATTTTTATTTTTAATAAAAATTATATCAAACTTGTATAAAGCTTCAATCTTACTTCTATTTTATTATAAAGAGTTTTTAGTCAACTTAAATTGTTTTTTTTAGATTTTTGAAAACTATATTTTTTTAAAAGTAATCAGTTTTTGAAATTTTACGAAATTTCTTCGCAAATTATTTAGAAAATTTAGTTTTCTATCGGAATATATTAATTTCTAAGTATAAAACGCTCATTTTACGCATTTGTGGTAAATTTTATGAAGGCTACCCTGTTGCAGCCTTACCTGTTAGAGGGTTAAGGAACAAGTGCCACGTAGTACAATATATTAAATATTCAAGCGGTTTGAAAATGGAGTGGGTTCAACAGCGATCAAAAAAATATAACGTCCAAAAATTGACCGCAGCTGAGCTTGTTAAATCGAAAAAATCAAAGTTTGAAAGAAAAAATTGAAAAAAATGTATTATTTTAAAATTAATCTAATATCAAAAAATTCTAAAAAATATTTTACGTAGATTGAAGTAACTTCTTCAAAAATATACTAATGTTTATTTGCGTGGTTTTAAAAACATAATATTTTGAAATATCCAAGTTAAGGTTAATGTTATTTATAAAAATTGTTTGAATTGCAAACGAATAATTATGTCTCTATAGTAATTAAATGTGCTAAAGTCCCAAAACTTATTTAACAAATTGTGAAAAGCAATCTGATGTAGGCGTGTCCCTATCCGGATTTCATTCCTGCCCAAGGAATGTTATGTTATTTTATAGGTTTTCATAAAATTTACGATAATCTGAAAAAAATTTTCGAAAAACTGTGTTTTTGGAATCTTGCGCTTTTTTAAGGAATTGGAGTTGTATTCAACTAAAAATAATGCCTAGTAATTTCTATTTAAATAAGTTGACTAGGTATCTGAGCTTTTTCTAATTTTCGCAATTGCTCGGTTTGGAGTAACGTTATATTCCCCAAAGTCATATTGTTCAAGAAAAAAACGACATAGCGCCCAAAAAAATTTTTTTAATGTCATAAGACCTTAAATGTCAGGGCTGATTCATGAAATCAAAAAAAGAGTTTTAAGGAAACTTAAGAAAATTGCTTCAATTTTATTTTTTTTTTTGTGTCGCACGCAGAAAAACTTTATTTCGCGTAGCCGCCTGCCGCGTTCTACGGAGGACAAAAAAACCTAAGAGGGGCCGAAGGCCGTCACACAGAATAACTTGTTTTTACAAATCCAATGTCGAATCCGTTGAAATCTTATTTTTAAGACAATAAGTAATATAATTTGACCAGTCATAGCTTTGTCATTTAAAGAGCTAATTGATTGTTTTTTTTTTTTATCTTAAATAAAAGAGTAGAGCTCCTTTTTACAGTTATATTAGTTTTTTGTTTTTGTATACATCGAGATTATTTTTATGTTATTTCAATTTATAACGAGCTATCAACGTCCGTATATTTACAAAAATAAAGCAAATCAAACATATTAGCTAGGTTGATACTAGTATTTCGACCTGGCTAAAGATCTCATCAGAACCCGAAGTTTTAGAAAAGCTAGAGCCTCCATAATAGGCAGAACTTTAACAAAAAACCTATTAATAATCAATTTTGCTCCATTCTTGTCTTCTTAGTAATCAAGCACGTGGTTAGGGTCTTTTCCTAACAAGCATCATTGGCCTTCTGTTTATATAACGTTTAGACACTAATATATACGTAAATTTTTTAATAAAATAGACTTTTAAAAAAATAATCATTAAAAAACAATAAATCTTGGTGTGGGTTGGTATTTTGGGATATAAAAAGTTATGACAGGTCAAATAAATGTTACTTGAACGCGGCAATCGGCTTCGCGAAATAAAGTTTTTTCTGCGTGATTATCATTTTTTTACACTTCATGCATTTCTTATTTTGCAAAATTACAACACGTACATTACAGAATTTGTTATAACAGGTATGAAATGTTTTACCTTTATATTTGTCCATATAATTGCTTTTCATTAAATACATATAGTAATTTGGAATCAAACCTTTTACCACTAACGAACTCAAAATGTTCGAACTCCATTACGCTGTAATTAGAACCGCACGTTATGAATGACTGAATAATAAATATTCAAAAAAAAATTACAGAATAATAGTAAAACCACAACAGTAATAAATGTAACGGTTTCTTTATGCAGCTTTTTTAAGAATTGTTTAATTTAAGAAAATGACATAGTGCCCAGAAAAAAATGTTTTACCAAAATAAAATGACATAGCGCCCAAAAAAAAAAAGTTTTTTTCAAAATAAAATGCCATAGCACCCAAAACAAAGTTTTGGATTTTCTGTCATTGATTTGATCGTTATAACATATTAACATCCACAATTTTGAGGGATATGCGGACGTTTGGGCAATATGTCATTTTGGTTTTTGGGCAATACGACTCTGGGGAATATAACGGTACGCCGCTCGGCTTTTATACGACTTTTCTCGAAGCGCATTTTTCCCCCATATTGCAAATAATTTAAAAATGTGAATATTTTGGTCCAAGATATGGGGTATCAAAATTTGTTGTTTTCTTGAGAACTTTAACCTTTCGTACAAATAAATCATATTTCATAAATTTCAGACATGTTTTCATACTAAAACATGAGATTGGTCAGCAAAAGAAAGTATGTGTTTGTTTTACCCTCTACAACATTGTTTTTAATGTAAGTTTAGATCGGGATAACAAAGTTGTAAATAAGAAATGACAGAATTATTTCCACAAATGTTTTGGACTGTGCATCAAAGCCATAAGTATATAAGTCCCATATCAGAATTAAAACCACACATGGAGAGAATTTTCTTCATGATAACAATGCGTATGTTGCATAAAACCAACGAAGTTCCACTGAAACTCGTCCATTGAAACTTTTCATTATATGAATAAATGTTGCCATAAAACTTAATGAAAATATACACTCACAAGAACTTTTCCAAAAAAAATTCAACATTTATTCGGTAAAGATTTTCCAATTTAATATACAGTTAAATTGCCAAAGAAATATGTTTTTTAACTTTCTGTCTGTTATTCAATAAACAAAATTAACAAAAAACCGGACTTTCGGTAGTAGTTAAAATATTCAGTTAAAATTTTCTATTTAAAACAATTACTTCCCAGCAAAAAATTTCCAAAAAGGTAAGCGGGTTTGTAATCAAGCATTTTGCGCAGAACGCATTCCTTACTAGATTACCTACTCGATTCTTTTAACAGGGCGTGAGACTAAAATAATTGATTCTTTAGAATTGATTATTTTTTTTACCTAAGAACCATTTACTTTATATTTTTAAGAACTACATACATTTTTCAATAAAGAAATCGTTCCATTGTAAAACTACGAAGTACTTACACAAAAAAAAAAAAATAAGAAGTACTTAAATTTAAAAAAAAAGAAGTAGTTCCATAAGTAAATTCAACTTTTACTCACAAGTGATTCTCCTAGGTCACTCAAATATAACGATCAAAACTCATACGGAAATAAAATCCTAAAAAGTAAAACGTCGAATTGTTATGATAATATGGGTTTGTCATAATTTTGGAGCTATAAACCACGAAAATATAAATTTTTCAAAAAAAAGAACAATTCAAAATTGAAAAACAAAAATATGACTCACGCACAATCACCCTCAAAAATTTTTTTTTACACTCACTCACGATAACATCAGTAATTTCAACTTCCACTCACAATTTTCTATTCACGTGCGCTTCCCTAATTTATACCTAACCGCAGTTTAACAAAATTTAGGCAACATGCAATTTCTGTTTTTAGTATTATTTTCCTGCAAATAAAAATTTGTTTGAAAAAATATATGAGATAAATTCTTTAAAATTGTATAACTTCCAATAACGTCCTTTATTAAGAAAAAGTATATGATTACTTCTTGAGTACAAAAGGTTATACATATAAGTTAATAACATTATTATTTTCTTTTAAGTAATTAACTACTTTGTTATTGAGTTCATGCTTTCTGGTTTAAATTTAAAGAATTGATTACAATACTACTTGCTTTTTTGACTCTATCGTTGGAATGAGTTTGGTATTGCAGTTACTAAATTTGGCAATCAGATATGTAAGCAAGTGTGGGCATCACCTTCTTTTTGGAATGTGTAAATTTTTCCTGGGTTATTATATTGAGTATTGAAATAAACGATAATCTAATAATCTATTGGTTTTATGGATTTTGTTAATTTATTTTTCAACAGTTGAAAATAATAAAGTTCTGCCTATTATATAGGCTCTAGCTTTTCTAAAACTTCGGGTTCTGATGAGATCTTTAGCCAGATCGAAATACTAGTATCAACCTAGCTAATATGTTTGATTTGCTTTATTTTTGTAAATATACAGAGGATGAAAGCTCGTTATAAATTGAAAATAACATAAAAATAATCTCGATGTATATAAAAACAAAAAACTAATATAACCCTAAAAAAATACAATTGTTTTAAACAAAAAGTATGTAGTCCTGTTTTTAACTGATTTTCAGTTAATTTAATGTGTATATTCAGTAGTCCTTATGGAAAAAATATTGTGAGTGTAGATCCATTAATTAAAAGTTTTATCATATAACTGGTTCCATAAAAACTGTGAAGCTTTTGATAATCAAAATTTTGTTGGCTTTGTGAAGAAAACTTTCATTTGTTTGCTGAAAATTTTCAATAATTTTTTTCTCCAAAATATTTCTCTCTGTAAATAAAAATTCGTTTTGTTATAAATATTATATATTAATTTTAACTGGAAAAAATACTTCAATTTTAATAAATGCGCTATTGAGTATGAATACTTTAAAATATAAAGTGAATAAAAAACAAACAAAAACAAATCTGTATAAAAAATATTTACATTTATAAAGTTTCCGAAAAAAATTGTTCAAACACTTGAACCAGAAAATGTAATAATATTTATTTTAACTTTTTTTTTGTTCTTCAGCAATTTCCATATTCAATATATGAAGTTTGTTTTTTTTTTTAAGAGCTTTTATACTTTTTGCTAAAAACATACATACAAGTTTATACAAATTCTAAATTGTTTTTATTTTAGCCCCAAATTTAAGGCATTTATAAAGAATTTTCAATAAATATTTCATCTGAAACGAATATTAGTTTTCATTAAATTTGTTTTATATTGCATGCGTGGTTTTTTATACGAAATATATTTTTTGTCTGAAACAGTTCGTTACATAAAAACTTTTCTTTGGCATATTAAAACATACTTTACGCATTTATCATAAATTCTATCATATTTAAATCGTAGCTTGTTTATACATATTTATAAATTAATTAAGAAATAGCTACACTCAAAAAAAAGTTTAGTTTTAAAACTAATAAAAGAGTTTTTAATCTTAATTTAATATTAACGTATGAAAATTTTGTAAATGCATTTAAAGCACCTGCAATTAAAAACTAATTATATATTTACTTTTCTAAGTATTTTGTAAATATAACACAGTAGACTATAAATAATTAATTCACTTTTGCTAGAGAGCCAACGTACCTCGGCGATCTTCCATTTGTCGTATTTTATGCTTGATACCCCTAATCATGCTTGGGATGACATTTATGTAAATTTTTATTACACTGCTTTTAATTTTTTTTATCAATTCTTGAATTTTTTTTTATCAATTCTTGAAATATGATATGATGATATTTTAAGTTTAATGAAAATGAAACTTTATTATTATATTGTCCTACACTCAAAAAAATAAGTTAGTAGAAAAGTCAGTAAAACATCTTGTAAATCAGCACATTTTTTGCTAAAATTATGTTTTAAACTAAAATTTTAGTTATAGTTAGTCAGCACTTAACTCTTTTGAACTAATGTTTTACTAATATTTTACTAATGTTTTACTAATTTATTTTGCTAAAAAAAAATTGTGCTTACTAGCACATCAATAGTGTGAATGACAACCAGATTAAAAGTTATTAGATGTCAAGATGTAGTAGTGACGAGGAAAATTATACTTAAAAGTACAACTCTAGTAAGACACTTAAAAAAAAAAATCAACCATGGAAGATTTTGTATCAGTTTTTCATATATAAGACAAAATTGTGGTTTGAAACAACTTAAATTTGGCGTTTTTACCGGCTTGTGAAAGTTATTTTTTAAATAATTATTTATTAATTAAATAAAAGACAAAATAAAATATACAAATTTAAAAAATTAAACGTGTATTTGAGTAAAATTGAGTGGTCAAGTTGATAACAAATATACAGCAGGTAGACAGACTAAAGCGAAAGACAAGACATACATTTTGGGTAAATTTTTATGTTTCCTTTTTCTTATTGAAAAAAAAGGGTTGTATATGTTACGTTTTGTTATTTGTTATGTTAAGTTTCTATAATTCTCTGCTGCATTAGCGTTCCTTTAAAAGATAGCATTATTTAGACAACCAATGATGTAAGTAGTTGAATGATAAATTATTTTAAAAAGAATCACAAAAATATGTTTATGATTTTCAGCAAAATAAATTAACTAAAATAAAAATTTTCTATAAATTTTTTGAGTTTTTTTCAGTCTACTAATATTCAGCAAAAATTTTATTAATGTTTAGCAAGGGTTTTTTTAATTTCTAATTCACTAAGTTTTAGCAAAACTTTTGCTAAATCTACTAGTTTTGTTGCTAAAAATCAGCTCGCTGATTTCAGCAAAAGATTTTGCTGACATTATCAAGTTTTTTGCAAGCACCTTCCTGACTTAAATTTTGCTGACTCGGCAAATTTTTTTGCTGACTTTACTAACTTTTTAATTTGAGTGTGACAAATAATCTATAGAGTTTTTTTTTTTTTGAAATTTATTAATTGACCACTTTCAGGAATTTTATTTCTGGACAATTAAAGGTCGAAAAAACATAATTTTTATTTTTAATCAATTTATATCAAATTTATTTTAAGTTTATTTTACAGTTTGCTAAATAAATACAACTGTTTTGATAGTGTGAAACGTGTCATTATGTAGCGTGATGTGACATAAATTTTATATTAGTTAATTATATTTATATTTATTAAAAAAAGCATTTTTTTTTTTTTTTTGAGAATCACAATGGATAGCATGCAAATTCTAAATTGATGCGCGCTGAATCCGAATAGAGAGGACCTTCAGATGACATAAAAGTTTTGTGAAATTCGCGGCATAATAAATATTTGTTTTAACTTATGTTAAGATATCGCACAAATGTGATGTAATTCAGAAATTCTGAGGTCAAATTAAGATTAAGCGCACATTAAAGCTTTTGAAAAACATACTCTAATCCCATGTTTTGTTGACCTGTGTTATTAGAATATATGAAATTTTATTTTACACCGTTGTTCGCATTTTTTATCATATTACCTAAGGATACTATCTACGTAAAAAATATATAATTTTAAATAACAATAGTTAAATTTGTCACAATAAGTTTAATTAGCATTAAAAGTTTTAAACAATTGCTACCAGCAACTCAGAAGTAATGGGAATAAGTGTTGTTTTGCGGTTACCAATCTGACATTAGAATGTCAATGAAAGCAAATAAAAAATTTACATTTACTGATCTTGATTTACTTTATTTGCGTTTTTTTTTAAGTTAACTGCTGTAATAGCATCATCGCCCATAAAAAAGTAAATATTTAAGAAAAAATTTTACTGAAATTGCAAAAAAAAGTGCCAATTTTTGCACAAAAAAACAACAAAAGGAAACTAATTTCTGGGAGAATTTGTTTACTTAAGAGTAAATAAATCTGGCATCAAGGCTTTTTGAGAAGGTATACAACAATGATCAATATTTAATCCAATTAATTGATTTTTAATCAAATTTGTAGTGTCCGACCGAACAGTTTGGCATTAAAATGCATTTGGTCGGTAATCGGTGTTTTTAAAGCATTTTGAGCAAATTTGGAGAATGGGAAAATGTATTTTGTGCTGATTAGATGCGTTTTTGAGTGTAAAATTTAAAAAAAGTTAGTAGTTAAGCAATGACACTACAAATTTGTAAACATATGAAATGTAAGATACTCAAAAATTATCTCTTTTTAATCCAATCAATTGATTTTTAATAAAATTTGTATACAAAAGAAATAAAAATCATAACCAAATATATTAAAATGTAGTTGTGAAAGGCGTGGTAGAGAAGAATGAGTGTATTTTCTAAAAATCATAACTACTTTGTAAATTTTCAATTTTCTGGTATTGAACCTTCGTCAGTGACCCTGTTTTTTTTTTTTTTTTTGAATAATGTAATATTTGTTATGTTTTTATTTGTTTCGATTGCGTCTATATGAAATTTTCTGTGCAATCACTGACCGTGGTATAGATAAACTGATTTCTAATGCCACATGCACTCGCACTATACGTTAGACAGAGCGCTTTAGCGCACTGATCTATCGTCAGGTCTAGTTTTGTTGCGATTAAAACTAGTTTTATTCAATACACGGTGTTTTTTGTTCTTGCATACATAATCTCAGAAGTACAGCTCCAACAACACAACAGTTCTCTTTTTAGAAACCTCACTCTAAATGTAAAATGTAATTGAAAGCAATTCAATTAAAGGCCTATCAATTTCTAATTGAATAAGTCACTTTTCGTTGTTGGTTTAATTTTAGCAATTAAAATGATTGTATCGGCTATTTTCGTGATCAAAAATCAATTTTTTTTTTTTTGGGTGTACAAGAGTAAGATGTCAAATGCCTCACAAATTTTGCTTTTCAAGTGAACTACCCCGCGACAGGAAAAAGTATATCGCAGCAATGTCAAACTAACAGTGTTTGTTCTCATATAATAATCTAAAAAAAAAAATATGGAACAACTTTTCTAAAAAAGTGAACGAAGGAATGGACGGAGTTAAGTACTGACATATTTTGCATTTTTTCTTAATTTATTATTATTTATTATTATTAAATTGAATTTTGAAAATGCTAGAAATTTGACTATATCAATATAATATTTTATAAAGAAATTAAAAAAAAATTTTCAGAACTAATTCCGATTTTTTTTGGTTTTTATTCACTAAAAAAGTTAAGATGTTTTCTATCGATCTAGAAAGTTGCATTGTGTAACTCGTATTAGTTTTATAGAAAATATTCGTTAAATATTATCCTTCGTAAATATTTAAATATTTCTATGCAAAAACATTCATTACCATGTAAGTGGTTATATAATGAAAATAAATATCCAAGCACATTATAATTCTGCGTCAGTACTAGTTTTTTTTTGGTTGAAAAAGTCGTTTTTTTAAGCAGCCAAGCTTACGCGCGACTACTTATTTAATTCCAAAAATAATGCCTAATTGTCAACAACTTATTCTTTAATTACCCAACTTACCAAATAATTAGTCTAGTAATCGAAACTCGAAGGTTTGGACATATTACTCTTTATATTATTCAAATTTTTGTTATGTGAAATGTCCCAAAATTAATGAGTTATGCATTACAAACAGCTTTACGTTAATATGAATTATAATAAGTTACCTATGTACATACAAAGTTGTGAATAATAAGTCATTACTAAAAGGGAGCAAATAATGGGTCTAAAAATAGATTTTGAAAAAAATTACTAATTTAAAAAAATATCTTATTCATTTTTTTTAAAACATGGTTGAGCCGACCATCGATACTGGGTCGTCAGAATAATGGGCAACTGCTCTATACACTTAGCCACCGAGCATATAATGATTGATAGTTTAAAACATAAATACGAACTATAATGAATCTAACAAGAGATTTCCAGAAAAATGTTGTAGCATTATATTTGGTCTGGTATTTCCAGATGAGATGAATAACCTATTATTGTTCACCAATTATTTTTTGTACGAGAGTATTTTAGAGTATTTTATTGTTTAAAGTAATGCAGAAGTTAATAAGTACTTATTACAAAGTAATGTATAAAATAATTAGTCAATACCATGTTTTAGCTTTGTACTTAGATAAACTACCTCGTCGAACAAAAATATTTGACGATGAATTATATGGCGTAGTCCCTAGTGTTACTGCTTATTATTTAGAAATTGGTAATGAGAGCACATTACTGAGATTTTGCTGGGTAAGAAAAGTATGTAGTAAAGGAGGGCATGAATGTCTTGCAAGACATTTGCCAATTAATTAATTTTTTAATCTTTTTTATTTACATTTTTGTATTGGTGGTTCCATTGATATAGTCAAATTTCTAGCATTTGCCAAATTTAGTTAGCCGGTAGGCTAGTTGGTAGCGTGCTGGCTAATCATTACGGGGGCCGTGGGTTCGTCTGTCTTCGCTACAACGCGCCGAAGGCCATAGTAGCTAGAGCTCGGTTAGGGTAATAGTATATAATTTGTAATTATATGATTTTTAATTAATAAAATAATAAAAAAAATGTACTAAGAATGAGTGCAAAGTTCGTTAATATTTAACCACAGCAACTAAAATTATTTGTTGGAAAAATTTAAAAATATTTTCAATATTTTTTTTTTTTTTTTCTTATAGGAGAACAACAATTTGTATTAGTTTGTCTGTTCAGCTATATACTTTTTTAACTGGAAAGTTGGCATGAAAAGCAACATATATGTATTAAAGTAATAAATTTTATAAAAATTTTACATTTATTACACATTGTTACAATTATTTATTGGTCGTTGTGGTGTAATGGTTAGCGCGTTGGACTGTTACACAGATGGTCCCGGGTTCGATTTCCGGTGACGACAACATCAATTTAGAAAAAAAAATATGTATGAGTTTTCTATCACTTATATGTATCGCTGCGCCCACCTTCGGTGTTCCCATAGCACTTAACCCCACCGAAGTAAAATAATGAATCAGGGCTATGAAACAAAAAGCTTCACAAAATTCGCCAACTCTACATCAGGTGGCGAGCAACAACTATTCTAAGACTTATCTACTCGCGCAATTACAGTGTTGCCAAGTTTAAAGCCCTTCATCTTTCACCACCTTTCATCTCTCCACTATCCCCTTTCCAAAGAAAGCAACACATTAATTAATAGGAAGAATTTCCTAAGTGTTGTTTCTCTTTAAAAAAAAAAAAAAAAATAAATTTATATTTAAATTGTTGTTATTTCATATAAATAGTAAAATGTGCATATATGTAAAATTTGACCTCGATGCGCGTCCAGCACTGAAGTATTAAGCCTAGTGTCACAATATTCCGACCCACACCCCTCAAAATTCGAATACAAATTGGTTTCCATACCCTAAGGTATATTTTAAAACAAATACCCTGCGTTCGATTGGTTACTCTCATGAAAAGAAAGATTTACAAATGTCTATGAACTAAAGGAAATTATCCATAAATTTGATAGCATCCTAAAATTTGTGTAGGGTTATTATTTTAATATAATAATTTATTGAAATGAAAATTATTCAAGTTCGAGGCCATACTCTGTATTTCGTTATTAGGATATTGTCCTAACAAATCATTTATAGAGTTTTTGTTTTCAAATTTATTATTTCACACACGAATAAAAAAAAAACGATATAGGGCAAGGAGTTTATTTAACTTTTTATTTCGGCGACTTTTTCGCAAAAAATTTCATAGCATATAGAAAAAAGTTCAAACTATTGAAATATGAAAAAAAAATTTAAATAAAATAAAATCTAAAGCTAGTGAACACCTTAAACGCTATTTCTGAAAATTTCTACGAGAACGGACAGAAAGGAGAAAAAAACAATCTATTTGGCGCGCTAGCCAAACCATTAAACAAACAACTTGAAATTTGGTATGTGAGATCCTAATTCCAAGTAGATATCGTTCTACGGCTTTATTGTTAATTTTCAATGGGGAGGGGCATGAAGGGAAACATCTCCCACTTGGCGACCTGACAAACCGCTACACATAGGAACTTGAAATTTGGTTTGTCGATTCCTTATTTTATGTATGGAAATTGTTTCGGGGAGAGGCATGCAAGGAAAATGTATCCGCTTTGGCGGCCTATAGAAATCTCTTATGCGAGAAACTTGAAATTTGGTGAAAATCCCCCGTAGAAAGGAAAAATTTAACCCATTGGCGGCCTGGCCAAACCAGGAACATACAATTGGATACGTGGATTTCTTATTTCCAGTAGACATCATCTCAGATGTGATTTTGTAAATTTTTACTTGGAGAGACATGTAACCATGACGCCCTGGTCAAACCGGTAAAGCGAGGGTCCTGAAGTTTGAGATATTGATTAATTATCGTGCGTCATCCACTTAGTCGGGATTTTTAGAAGATTCTACCACTTAAGCGAAGATCGTGAAATTTTGTTTTTGTATTCTTAAGCCCGCTTAGATATCCGCTAAGGGACATAAAGGGGAAAGACTATCCCCAAAAGCCCTAGCGCAATTATTGAAGCTGGGATGAAAATACGGTGTTAAGATTCTTTTTCGCTCAGGCGGAATTTTTGAAATTCATATTTAAGGCACTAAATTGAACTCTTGACGACCAGCCCATACCGGTATCCTACAAAAATTAAATTTTAAAAATGTGTATGAGTTAATTCACAGATAAAATACTTTTTTAAAATTCTACATTTAATATCATGCACCACTATAATACATGTTTCCCGGTTCACTCATAAGGCAATTTTTGAAATCTCCAATAAAACGTGGCTTAAATGGAGTTAAAAAAAATAATCCCCCTTGGTCACCCAGCCCAAACCAGATTAGGGTTTTGAAAATGTTTACGAATAGGAACTAAAAGAAGAAGTCCCACCCTTAACGTAACATTTCTTAGGGCATCTGCTGACTAACTGAAGGGGGACTTTTTGACTTTTTGTACAATTTTTTTTAAGTTCCTTCTGTTTATTTTAAATTTATTCTAATTTAAATCAATGCAAATAACAAAAAAGTTTTCTCTTCGCTTTTGTTACCAACATTTTTAAAAACTTATAAAAACTTATGCCATAGCATATAATGTAGTATTTAGAAAAAAAATATAACTTTATTACGTATAATAAGTTAAAAAACAAAAAGAATCATAAAACCACAAGGCAAGATGTATTACAAACATAATATACATACACTCAGGGAACTTCTGCTTTAAAAATATGTAGTTGTTTGGGCTGTAATACAGTTTCTTTATTTTTAATGTAAATGTCAGTCATTTGAAGAATAAATTAAATTTTTTACTAACCTTGTAGTTCATTTAAAAAAACAAACCACATTAAATGACTGTTTTATCATTTTACATTAATTTTTTACAGTCATTTTCTGTTATTTTAAAAAAATAAATGTTTGTATATTTTTTACTACCATCCCAGCAAAAAATATTTCTTACCCAGAAGTTCTTCCGGAAGGCATTATTTGATAA
The DNA here is from genome assembly GCA_021234595.1 of Delia radicum. NCBI lineage: Eukaryota > Metazoa > Arthropoda > Insecta > Diptera > Anthomyiidae > Delia > Delia radicum. The sequence continues at coordinate 67,877,885 of CM037853.1, forward strand.
GGAAGCGCTTCCAAAGCAAATAAAGAAGGCATGATTTTTGTTCGCGATGTCATACTTGACATGTTTTTTTAAAGCGCTTCCTTCATGTGCTCTTAGAAGCAGTAACTACATTTTATGCTTCCAAATAGCTCTTCACCGCCTTGCATACTATACAGCAATTACGGAGGGCATTCTGTAGTGCTTTCCAAATTTCCTTCTTTGAAGCAGTGAATAATGCATACAATGAAGCAATAAATAATGCATACCATGAAGCATTAATGTTGTCAACATGAACATGAAGGCATGAATTTATTGCTTCTAAGAGCACATGAAAGAAGCGCTTTTCACCTGCTTAAAAGAGACATACCCAGTGGGACATCGCGAACAAAAAACATGCCTTCTGGATATGCTTTGGAAGCGCTTCGTAATTAAATAATGCCTTCCGGATGCGCTTCTGGGTAAGCACTATTTTTGCTGAGATGTGGATAATTTTACTACAATTGTTAGTCATTTTTTGAACATTTAAAAAACAAATGACAATGTTAATTGAATTTAATGAAATGAAATGTAAGTCGTCCTTTCTTTAAGTGAAATTTCATTTGTTTTCAACTGCATTTGTATTGGTCTTTACCTACATACTATTCTAAGTGTATGTATACAATTTCAAAGAAAGAAAAAAAAAACGATTTATACCGGATAATATGCCAGATTAAAGAAAACAAAAAATATGTTATTATACAATACATTTTCAGTTCTTTTTTTATATGAATATAAATTATAAAAAAAAAAAAAAATATTTATGTTTTTTAAATCTTTAAAACAACCAATAAATATTATCTTTTTTATTTCTAAACTTAATTAAAACAATAGTCTCAATGTCGATAACATAAATGACTAATGAAAGCCATTTATTTAAATCTCTTTTATAAATGACTTCAAGGATTTAAGAAGAAAAAATTTTACTATATTTTATCACAGCACATAAAGAAAATATCAAAAGAGCAAAAACATAATGGAATTTACTTTTAACAAAGTATGAGAAAGTGTAGGATTTGTATAAGGCGTAAAAGGGGGCTTAAACATTTTATTATGAAGAAGGTGTTAACTCATTATTGACAAGTGTTACCTAATTATTACTTTTGCGAACAAGTACATTTAAAAAATATTACTCGATATAAATAATTAAGTGGTTAAAAGCCTTAAAATTGCAATATTGTTATCCTGAGTTGCCAAATAATTGTTTGAAAAAAATTACTATTTTATCTATTTTGCTGGGACCTTTTTGAAAAATTATTTAGAAATATAAAAAAAGGCTAGTATATTATATTTTTGAATGATGAGCTTATTTTGCCATTTTTATTTTTAATTTGTGGACTTTTGTGGTCTTATTAAAGATTTTTAAGCCTTTTTTGCCATAAAACCAATGGATATCGCCATTTTTTGTCTTCTCTGATGATGAGGAAATATGAAAATGTATTTCTTTTTTCAAAATTAATGCAACGCTTGCGATTAATTTTTGAAAATCTGACCCATAGGAAAATGAAGTTTTGAAATACGAGGGCGGATCAATAGGTCCGTGACTTTTCGAACTTCCTTCATAGTTATATTAAATACAACACTGCTCGCATCAAGTACCACCTATTAATAGACTACTGTCAAGTTTCGTCATTTACTTTGCGTTTAACAGCTTTTCAAAACATACAACCTCTTGGATTTTCTTTTAAAACTGGAAAAAAGTGAATTTCGAGTGCTCATTAAACATTATTTTTTGCGCTGGAAAAGCTTGATAAATACTATGGCGACTCTGCATCAACGATTTCAATGGTAAAAAAGTGGTTTACTGACTTTCATTGTGGTCGAACAAGTACAAATGACGCTGGACGTTCTGGACGGCCAATTGAGGTCAATGAAAATGTCGAAAAAATCTACGATACGGTGTTGACCGATCGAAGAGTAAAAGTGCGTGAGATTGTTGATGCTATAGGCATTTCATTGACAGTGTGATTTCTATTTTAAATGATCAGTTGGGTTTTAGAAAGCTGTCTGCAAGATGGGTGCCGCGTTTGCTCTCAATTGAAAATTAACGTAGTCGTGTGTCAACTTCAAAGTATTGTTTGGAGTTATTTAACTGCAATTCGAATAAATTTTTGCTGCATTTTGCAACTTTGGATGAAAGAAGGATCTATTACAACACTCCGGAAACCAAGCAGCTGTCTAAACAATGGGTTTGTCCGGTTAAACCGGCTCTGCAGAAGGCCAAGGTAAGTTTGTTTTTGGGACGGGGTAATCCACATCGATTACCTTCAAAAGGGAAAAAACAATAAACGGCGAATATTATGCCAACTTATTGGACCGATTTAAAGAGGATTTAAAAAAACCAAAAAAGTTCTTTTTCATCAAGATAATGCAGGGGTGCACACGTGTGCAGTCTCAATGGCAAAATTCCTTGAATTGGGCCACGAATTAGTACCTCATCCGCCATATTCTCCAGATTTAGCGCCCAGTGTTTATTTCCTATTTCCAAACCTAAAGAAATGGCTCGGTAGAAAGAGATTTACTTCCAACGATGAAATTATTGATCAAACAAGTGATTATTTTATGGAATTCGAAAAATCCTATTTTTTGGAAGGGATACAAAAATTGGAGAAGAAACGTTGGATTAGGTGTATTGGGCCAAAAGGAGATTATGTTGAAAAATATATTTTTTTTTTCAAAACTAACTGTGTTTCATTCAAAAGTCACGGACTTGTTGATCCGCCCTCATACACAAAGTCTAAAATATACCAAAATTTATTCCGTTTTAACTTAAAACCTGAATAATGTCAGTTTTTTTTTTTTTTTTAAATGAATGCGCTTGCATTGTTAATACCATATGACAATTTAAAAAAAAATGGTCAAAAATCTCAAAATTTTCCAAAAAAAAAAAATTAAAAATCGGTTAACCTAAAAAAACTAATTTTTAAATATTTTTGATTAAATAAAAACGATTTATATCGTGTCAAAGTTTTAATTTTGGATGCTAGTATTTTCACAAGAGGCCACTTTAAAGCATACAAAGTTTCTAACATTTCATAATGAAGCATTGTTCTACATATCTGAAGGTTTGGTTGAAAACTGTGAAAGATTATAAACATTGATCAAAAATAAATTGAAAACTTGTTCGTTATGTGCAAGCTCTACCTTTGGTAGATATACAATAAACGCTTTTTGTTTTTCTGATCCTTTTTATTTTCACACTTTTTTTTTTTGCTTAAAAACAAGATGTAAAGGGGGAATAAAAAAGACCGTACTTTATCTTTTTTACAAACTTGAATGATTTTCATTTTCATTGCACAATTAAAGGTCGAAAAACATAATTTTTTTTTTTTTTAATAAAAATTATGTCAAAATAGTCATTTAGTTTTAATGTTCAAAAAATGAACCACAATTGTTGTAAAAATTAACCACATATGTTAGTAAAAAATAAACAAACATTTATTTATTTTTTATTACTTTTACATAACAAATAACTGCTGTGAAAAATGAATGTAAAATCATAAAACAGTCATTTGATGTGGTTAGTTTTTTTAAATGAACTACAAGGTTAGTACAAAATTTAATTTGATCTACAAATGACTGAGATTTACATCAAAAATAAAGAAACTGTATTACAACCCAAACAACTACATATTTATAAAGCAGAAGTTCCCTGAATGTACTCATTCTTATTGATTTAGTTCCCTCTTCGCAAATCCAAATTTTATACCAATCAGGGGGGACCCATCCGCAGTCCTTCCGTGATAGTTTAGTTAATGTTCATTTGAGTTTAGTTTCTGTTCAGTGAGTGATTTACTGCAGAAATATTGTGGGAAAATATTCCAAATACTTTCAAACTTACAAACTTTTCCTCAATACAAATGTTACATCAAAAAGTTTAGTAAAAAGTCTGAAATCCCTAAACCTGTCATTTGTCCCTATATATCAATAAATACATATGATATATCATATAGTATTTGATGTAAAACATAACTGACTGCCACATACTGTTCTTGTTTAACCATTTTCTATTTATTACAATTTTTTTTTCTTTCGTTTACTCTCAAATAGATTCAAATGAAATCGATAGTATGAATGATGATGACAGCGACAGTAACTATGAAAGAGTAGTGTTAAAGAATTACGTCAAGACAAAACTTATTGCTTTGTCAAACCATACAACAGAAGTAGAGGCAACATATACAACAACTAAAACAAAAGCAGGAGCAACAACGAAATTAATATCACAAATAGTACATACAACCCCAATAACAACCCCAACATCAACAACAATGAATCCAGCATCATCAGCAATAAGTACAACGGTGTCATCATCATCATCATCGTTATCGTTGCCATCATCAGTAGAATTTGTCCATAAAAGATTCCATTTGAACAAGACTCAATTAGATGTTTTATCATCACTATCCTTATTATCGTTAAATGATACAAAAAAAACAACAACTATAATAGAATCAAAAACATCATCAGCTTCAGCTGTATCCTCATCATCTTCCGTTTCCACTTTAACATTTCCAAATAAGGCGGCAGCAACTGCCCTTAGGCACCAAGGAAATGAACAGAATATGCATAATACTAACAGCCATTTGACTGTTGACAATGTTAATGCAACCATTATGTCTTCTTCTGCTGCTGATGCTGCTGCTTCGGCGAGAACATCATCATCCCCAGCTATGACACCCAATAAAATTTCATTACACAATACAAGTACAATGACTAAAGGCTCGTCATCGAGTGGTAGTGGTGGTAGTAGTACGAACACCGGAAATAGTGCAAGTAGTGCAAGCACTGCCACAGGAAATAATAGTAGCAGAGTCAACACTGGTACAACTAGAATTTCAGCGAGAAAAGTTGATAGCAAATATTTACTGCCCAAGTCACATAAATTTGATGCGCCAATGTTAAATTATATATTTGATACATTTTCATCAGCAAATAAACATCATCATCATGATCAAAGGTAAGTAAATATCAAAAGTGTTAGTTTTAATTACAAAATTAAAAAAAACCTAACCAACTCGATTGCCATTGGTGATGCTAACCACAGGTATACAAATACAGTTGCACTTATAATTACACAGTTTAAGAAACAATTTTTACTCAAATTTTTTTTATTTATTCAAATTTATTTTAATACATTCCTGAGTAATAATATTATAAAATCTTATATAATGTGATCCAGTTTCGTAAAATTTAATATAGTTACACACAGAGAATTAATTGATTGCAATTATATTGTAACCAATAAAATATAATCATTATTCAATCATTTTAGTTGTAAGCACTTAAAATTCGTCATCAGAATACTTAAACTATATTGTAAACAGAAAATATATAAAATTAACCAAAACACAGTCACATCATTCAAACTATTGGTTTTCCTTATAAATATTGAAAAAATGTTATCTTCTCATTGTCCTTAATACCAACAACCAACCACTTTTCGGATATTTTATCCCTTGAATAAAATATATTCAGTTAAAATCGAATATTTGTTTGGCCTGCAAAAAAACAACAACTCAATCTAAAATATTAGCTTTCGTTGCCAATTTTAAAATAATATAAAGTTTTTTAATAGTTTTGGTAACTAACAAAATCTTAAGATTAGCAACCCAATTTCTGTTGTACATACAAATCTATTTTTAGACAAATATTTAAATTTGAAAAAAGAAAATATTTAAGGTTGAAATTTGAAAAAAACATATTCAAGTTGGGTTTATGCTAGAGGTAAAGTACTTGCCTGATAAAACGATAGATCGCCGGTTCGAGTCCAGTTCGAAGCATACATTTTTTAATTAATAAAACAAATTTTGTTGAATGCATGTGAATCTATTTATAGAAAACTAGCTGACCAGGCAAACGTTGTTTTGCCTTCAAATTTTAATTGTAATTAATTCTTTAAATCAAGAAATTTCTTTTACGCAAATAATAATATAATAATAATATATTTTTTATGTTAAGTGTACCTGTTAAACATAATTGTTACTTAAAACCATATCATAAAATTTATTGTTTACTTCTTTACCTTTTTTATTTATTCTAGGACTGTGAGGAACGCTAAAACAATTTTTGAACAACATTATTAAATAACCTTGCAAAAAGTCTTGAATGTGATAATTTATTTTAATGCTTATTTGTTTTTTGCTTTTGGTACCACGCCCATTTATCCCATTCCGCCCATTTACAGTTCGACTACTAATATTTGTAATTGATGGACTCGTATAAAATTTGAAGGCTATATAGCTTCTATAGAACCCTAGATATTTAATATTAATATTTTCCCATGACTATTCATAATATAATCAACGTGCACAAATTTCTAAGACTATTATAGAACTGTAGATATATGATATTAAATATTTACTTTGTATGGGAGCTGACACGCCCACTGGTCCGATCACGCCCATTTTTCCCTTGACTATTCATATTAACAAATAATCAATGACTAAGACTCTGGCTATTATAGAACTGTAGATATATGATATTAAATATTTACTTTGTATGGGAGCTGACACGCCCACTGGTCCGATCACGCCCATTTTTCCCATGAATATTTACATTAACAAATAATCAAACGTGCATAAATTTCGAAGACTATGGCTATTATAGTTCTGTAGATATATGATATTAAATATTTACTTGCATGGGAGCTGCCACTCTCACTGGTCCGATCCCGCCAATTTTTTTCCTGATTATTCAAATCAGTAACATATGGGATACTGCAATGTTTCAAAACTCTTGCTATCACAATAGTCAAGATATATGATGTTACTCAATTTATGTGGGAGGTGCCACGCCCACTTGAAATATGTATAGCCGAAAACCTAATTTGGACTATAACCTTTCAAATGAAACCGGTTTGGGCCAAATCGGATGGATAGTTTTAGTGTCTATAGAGGACAAACATACAAACATTGTATTTTATATTATAGACTATTTTTATGTTTCCCGCTCATAACTTTAAAAAAAAAAAAATTCGGAACGATATATAGCCCATGTCCATCCAGGAGGACCAGATTAAATATTGGTAAAAAAAATTTAGAAATCGTATGATTAGTTAAGGAGATTACTTTCTACAACAAACAAACATACAAACATTACCTCTTTATAATATTATTATTATAAGTATAGATTATAGTACATTAATATAAATATTCAATTGTTACAATAAAAATTCGAAATTTGTAAATAAATGTCGGTTGTTACAATAGTATTAAAATTTAATAATAGTAATAGTACGTGGAACCACAAAAATTCGGTTGGCAAAAAATTCGGTTGCAACTACAAAACTGTTTTCTTATGTAAGTATGGTATGACATCATGTGTAGTAAGATGCAATTTTACTTGCCACTGTTATTTTCCGTAAACGGCATGTTTTTATAAGAAGAATGCCTTATTCGTTTCGTCAAAACAACGAACGAACAGTCATTTCATTTTGCTAAGCGAATGTCAACAATAATGAATAAAAACGTAATGATTCGTTGGGTTATTTGGTTTTCCCAACATGAACGCAAATGTCATAAACGTCAGAATTAGACGAATGAAATTATCATTCGTTTAAGTTAAATTTGAAAAATAATTTATAAACATCCCAGCAAAACTTTGGTAATGGTTGCGAAAAAGTAATGCATTACCTTGTAATGTGTACTCCTTACCTGTATCATTATTTTCCAACAAGAAGTAATGAGTTACCGATAATTAAACACTCATGGATTATCTAGTAACGAGACCTCATTACATTTTACATTACTTCAAAACATAAAATAATGACTTACCGATCATCAATTACATACTGCATGAATTATACACGTAAAGTAATTATTAATATATATTTTTGAAAATCTATTTATAGACACATTACTATGTGATTTTTTGTAAGCATAATGGTAAGGTGTATATTTTTGATATCACGAACGAAAACACGAAGCACAACAACTCATCTACATGTTAAGCAATAAAATATTGTATGTATTGATAGCTAAGTTGGTAGAGTTCTCGCCTAACTAATTGTTAAATACCAGCATGAGCAAGTTATTTATTTAATAAAAAAAAAGTTATTTACTTAAATTCACTGTTATTATTTAATTAAAAAAAAATATCTGTAAAAAAAAATTTTTATGCATTTTTTTATGAAAATCTATTTATAGACACATTACTTTTTCCCACCATGTAAACATATAAGTAACCAGTTACTTTACCCACTACAAGGTAATGAGTTACTTTGAGGCTCATCGCCTGTAAAATTCATCAGTGAAGTAACGTGTAAAGTAATACATAAAGCCCTATGGCGATACATTACTTTACCCATAATTTGGTAATGTGTGGTTTTGCTGGGATAACTAGTATAAACTAACTTTTCCTCTGGATTATCAAGGACATTAGAAGCATCACGCAAGATTTTACGGCTTATCTGGATCCCCTCGTAGTCATTATGACTGTCCATATCGAAACCAAAAGCTATAGTTCCGAACATTTTTGTTTTTTGTGCTTTCATAATTTTTTTTTTTTTTTCATACAGAATTTATTTTGATATAAATAAAAAGCAGCTGATTCTTAGAGGAAAAACGTAAGCCTAAAAGAATGAATTCGTGTGACTTAGAAAACCCCATTTTCAAACGTATTCGTCTACAGAGGATTCGTTAGTGTCAAATTACATTCTTATGAAAACATGTTTGTTATACCGGCAATATATAGTTAGATTGGCAGAATTAAATTAATAAATATATGGCATTAAACAAAACCATGTAAAAAATATAATTTTTTTTAAGTTGTGGAAAAGTGACGTTTTTGTTTTGAAATCCATAGCAATCCCACTAAAAATTATAATATCAACTGTCATATTTTCGTTGAAATTATCTATTGAAATTATCTTAAATGAACATCTCAATTTAAGTTTGACATATAAATTTGTGATTGTTAAGCATGTAAAATTTTAATTCAACTGTATGTTAAATTTAAATTGGCCTTTTAATAATTGGACCATAAGCACCCTGTATTCTGTTTAACTCATTTATATTCACGAGACTGAATCGTATCAAATTATTTAAAACTCAATGTAATATAATCCATTTATATACAAGACGATCCACCATTTTTCGGATCAAATTGTATTTCAAATAGATATAGCGCTATATCCAATTTGATACGTTTCTTTGTAGCATCATATTAATTAATTTTAGTCGTTTTATGTTTCCCGGGAAATAAAAAAGTGCGGGGTTTTGCATTTCCTAATGATACTGCATATCAGCCATCCGGCGGAATTATCCTGCTTTTTATAGGCTGATCCCGACTCGAATTTTTTTCCCCGTTTTTTAAACCAAAGTCCCACTTTTTACATGTAAGATCTTCTTAATCAAATTTTTATAAACAATAATAAAATCTTTTAAAAGCATTCAATTTATTAGAAATTTTCATTTTTTTAAGTTAAAATAATGTTTTGAGAGTCAATGATAGGATTTTAAAATTTCCGGTTAGTGTCGAATCGATGTCTAAAATGTACCAAATAAGAAAATTTTTGGTATTTGCGTTTTTTTCAGCTTCTGCAAAGAAACAATATGCAAATTTGGTATCAAATGGAAGGTGTTTATATGGCCTTTCCATTTTCATAGAAGAAATCATGAAAAGTTTTAAAAGTAACAAGTATAGAACAACGCTGAAACCCATATTTACCCCCTAAATTTGCGATTGGGGAGGTATATTTCTAATCAATTTTGAATTACTTTATTTTTTTCTATATCCGAATTTTATCGAAATCAACGACTTCCGTTGGCAGAAATTTGTTTTAAAAAAATTATTTCTAAATAATAATTTTCATTTCCATTGCACAATTAAAGGTTGAAAAAAAACATAATTTTTATTTTTTAATAAAAAATTATATCAAACTTGGAAAAAAAAAACTTTTTTATTAAGATGAGAAAGTTTTAAAATAACAGTATCTACACACAATTTTTGTAAGTAATATTTGAGCGACTTTAATAAAATAAATCTAAAATTTTATAAAAATCCATATATTTAGACAAAAAATTTTAAATATTCCGCTTTCTGAATTTCTCAAATTTCTTTTTTTATTTGAAAGTACAATCCTTCCGGTTAACAATGGAAAATAATTGCATTCAAATGGCTGCATTGGCTGGCCATGCAGCAGCCTACACGATCGGTCCAATTTTTAAGCACATTACCGATTGTGTGCAGCTGTATTTCATCAGTGGCTTCACGGATATTTTCCTTTAAAGCGTCAATTGTCTCTGGCTTGTTGGCGTAACACTAATCTTTGACGGCACCCCACAAATAATAGTCTAACGGTGTCAAATCGCAGCTCCGAGGTGGCCAAACGACATCAGCTCTGCTGCTGATAATGCGATCTTCAAAAACAGGGCGCAAAACATCGAGTGTAGCTTCGGCTGTGTGGCATGCAATTTGACAATGTTTTCTCCACAAAAAATTTGTTTATAAACGTCAACTTTTTTAATTCAGAATGTCTAAAATATATCAAAATTAATTGCGTTTTGACTTAAAGCATAAATAACGCCTGGTTTTTTAAAAAGTGCTAAAATACTTATAAAATACTAGCTGACCAGGCAAACTTTGTTTGGCCTTCAAATTTTAATTGTAATTAATTCTTTAAATCAAGAAATTTCTTTTACGCAAATAATAATATATTTTTTATGCTAAGTGTACCTGTTAAACATGAATTGTTACTTAAAACCATATCATAAAATTTATTGTTTACTTCTTTACCTTTTTTATTTATTCTAGGACTATGAGGAACGCTAAAACAATTTTTGAACAACATTATTAAATAAGCTTGCAAAAAGTCTTGAATGTGATAATTTATTTTAATGCTTATTTGTTTTTTGCTTTTGGTTCCACGCCCATTTATCCCATTCCGCCCATTTTCAGTACGACTACTAATATTTGTAATTGATGGACTCGTACAAAATTTGAAGGCTATATAGCTAATATAGAACCCTAGATATTTAATATTAATATTAATTTTGTTTATGAGCTAAATAATCACTTTGTATGGGAGCTGCCACGCCCACTGGTATGATCCCGCCCAATTTTCCCATGACTATTCATAATATAATCAACGTGCACAAATTTCTAAGACTCTGCCCAGGAAAAAATTACACATTCCAAAAAGAAGGTGATGCCCACACTTGCTTACATATCTCATTGCCAAATTTAGTAACTGCAATACCAAACTCATTTCAACGATAGAGTCAAAAAAGCAAGTAGTATTGTAGTCAATTCTTTAAATTTAAACCAGAAGGCATGTACTCAATAACAAAGTAATTATTTACTTAAAAGAAAATAACAATGTTATTAACTTATATGTATAACTTTTTGTACTCAAGAAGTAATCATATACTTTTTCTTAATAAAAGGACGTTATTGGAAGTAGTTCCTAATTTTGAAAAAAGAAGTTATACAATTTTAAAGAATTTATCTCATATATTTTTTCAAACAAATTTTTATTTGCAGGAAAATAATATTAAAAACAGAAATTGCATGTTGCCTAAATTTTGTCAAACTGTGGTTAGGTATAAATTAGGGAACCGCACGTGAGCAGAAAATTGTGAGTGGAAGTTGAAATTACTGACGTTATCGTGAGTGAGTGTAAAAAAAAAATTTCGAGGGTGATTGTACGTGAGTCATATTTTTGTTTCTCAATTTTGAATTGTTCTTTTTTTGAAAAATTTATATTTTCGTGGTTTATAGCTCCCAATTATGACAAACCCATGTTATCACAACAATTCGATGTTTCACTTTTTAGGATTTTATTCCCGTATGAGTTTAGATCGTTATATTTGAGTGACCTAGGAGAATCACGTGTGAGTAAAAGTTGAATTAACTTATGGAACTACTTCTTTTTTTTGTTTAAATGTAAGTACTTCTTATTTTTTCTAGGGAACTATTTATTTTTTTTTTTGTTTAAGTACTTCTTATTTCTTTATTAAAAAATGTATGTAGTTCTTAAAAATATAAAGTAAATGGTTCTTCGGTAAAAAAAATTATCAATTCTAAAGAATCAATTATTTTAGTCTCACGCCCTGTTAAAAGAATCGAGTAGGTAATCTAGTAAGGAATGCGTTCTGCCCAAAATGCTTACAAACCCGCTTACCTTTTTGGAAATTTTTTGCTGGGTGGCTATTATAGAACTGTAGATATATGATATTAAATATTTACTTTGTATGGGAGCTGACACGCCCACTGGTCCGATCACGCCCATTTTTCCCATGACTATTCATATTAACAAATAATCGATGTGCACAAATTTCTAAGACTCTAACTATTATAGAACTGTAGATATATGATATTAAATATTTACTTTGTATGGGAGCTGACACGCCCATTGGTCCGATCACACCCATTTTTCCCATGACTATTCACATTAACAAATAATCAACGTGCACAAATTTCTAAGACTATGGTTATTATAGTACTGTAGATATATGATATTAAATATTTATTTTGTATGGGAGCTGCCACTCCCACTGGTCCGATCCCGCCCATTTTTTCCTGATTATTCAAATCAGTAACATATGGGATACTGCAATGTTTCAAAACTCTTGCTATCACAATCGTCAAAATATATGATGTTATTCAATTTATGTGGGAGGTGCCACGCCCACTTGAAATATATATAGCCTATGTCCATCCTGGAGGACCAAATTAATATTGGTAAAAAAAATTTAGAAATCGTATGATTAGTTACGGAGATTACTTTCTACAAACAAACAAACATACAAACATTACCTCTTTATAATATTAGTATAGATTTAATGTCAGTGTTACCATATGCCAAAAATGGTCAAAGTGCACTATATTAAAAAAAAAAAAAATAATTAAAAATTGGTTAATTTACAAATTTCAAATTTCATATATAGTATTTGAATAAAGATTTGTTCACCAATTTATATAAAATTTAAATTTTTAAACATCTTCAACAGTCGTTATACATATTCTGCCAATGTTTCAACTTTTTTTGCAAATATACCCAATAGAGAGCGCTTAAAGGGGAAAAAATACACAAATTACTTAATGAAGCATTTTTCTATATATCTGCAAAGTTTGATTGTAAAGTGCAGAGCGGATCTATGTCTTTAATACACACCGATTTCAATTACGAAAACCATCGATTTAATAACTTCAATTGTTGAAATTTTGCCAACAACGAAAATTTTAGAAGTTTGTTGCCATACCAAATGTTTTTAACAGCTTGAATTTTATAACATCGAATTTAAACCAGCATGCAATTCCCATTTAGTTAGCAGATGTATTTATACTTATGTGAACAATTCACACAGAAATTAATTTTATTTTTTTTTTTTTTGTCTCTTCTTTCTTTTGAAGCGTAGGGATTATGGCAAACATTTTTTCGTATTTTTTCTTTGCAGAAATTATCCCTTTTGTTGAATAGAGAGTGTAGTTTTTTGTTTGAAATAATTTTTAATTATTTCTTGCATTTTCTTTCTGTTTAAAAAAAAAATAAAATTTTTATTAAACGAAATTGAACTTTAAAAATTACATTTTAAAATTTTTCAACAAAACCTATTTAATTGAAAAAAGAAGGGAAACATTTTTCTGTGTGTAAGTTTACGATGTATTTTAGTTTATAGTTCATTTCATTCATTTGCATTTAATGATCTAGTTCGTTTTTTTAGCTCATTACTTTGTTTGTCAATTGTTTGTTTAATATATCTGCATAATATGAGAGAAAATCCTAAGTGAATGGTTTAAAATAAACTAGTTAAATTTTAACCGTTCATTTGGGATTTTCACTTATACTTTGCAGATTTGTTAAACAATCAATTGACCTAATTAGCAATATGAATAATGGAAACTAAAAGAATGAACTAGTTTAATAAATGCAAATGAACGAAATATACTAGAATGCCCAACTCTAGATGTAAAATGTTAATTTAATAATGATCTTAAAAAATAAAAAAATATTCTTAGAATTTAACATTCATTTAATTTTAAAAATATTTGCATTAATGAAATGAAAATTATTCAAGTTCTTTATTAGGATATTGCCCTAACAAATAATCCATAGAGTTTTTTGTTTTCAAATTTATTATTTGACCCTTTCAGGAAAAAACTCTATAGATTATTTGTTAGGACAATATTCTAATAAAGAAATATAGAGTATGGCCTCGAACTTGAATAATTTTCATTTTCATCGCACAATTAAAGGTCGAAAAAAACATAATTTTTATTTTTAGTAAAAATTATATCAAACTTGTATAAAAGACAAAGTACTGTCTAGTTGTTTATAAACTAAACACATATATCCCCCTGTGTTGTTTATAAACTAAACATATATAAAAAAGGAGAGAAATACAAAAAACGTGTATTGAATATCCACCAGAGGTGCACCTTGCACATAACAAACAAGTTATCAATTTATTTTTTGATTTTTTGATTATAATCTTTAACTTCAAGCTCATATATTAGTTCTCCTGTAGTGAATAAACTAGCTTATATGAATGTTTGATGTTTGGCATGGGATTGTTACCGCTTTCAAAACGTGTTCTGGTGATGGGAACCTATAAAATTCCTGAAAACAAAAAACTCTATAGATTATTTGTTATTACAATATCCTAGTAAAGAAATATAGAGTATGGCCTCGAACTTAAATAATTTTCATTTTCATTGCACAACTAAAGGTCGAAAAAAACATAATTTTGATTTTTAATAAAAATTATATCGAACTTATATTTGAATTAAGTTATTTCGGAAGTTTAAAAAATGATTCTACTTTTTTCTATAAAAGGGAATTCGTTGCATATTAAAATTTGAGTTTAAAAAAAATGTTATTTCAACCAATTAAATTGATTCAAATCAGATTTATTTTTACGAAATATTATTAAAGCTGAATTATGTAATAAAATAGGCAAATGAAAATATTAACAACTTCGGGATTTTAAGGGAGAAAATACCGGGATTCCGTTATTTATGAATCCCGAAAATCCCGGTATTTTCGGTATCGGTACCCCTAGTCATGTTATGTATGAGTATTATCGATGCTTTGCAATCATTAATATTCAATATAACTCATACGTGCCGTGGGACATTAATGTATTTGAAGTTACTTCGGTGCCATATATTAATATAACTCATACGTGCCCTGGGACAATAATGTAATAAGTTACTTTTGGTGCCACAAATCATCAAATACATCATGGTTTAACAAAATCAGAAAAGTTTGATGCAAAGAGTAGCGATCAATCATTTTTAAAGGACTTTTGGACGCAGATCACGATTATGTCTCTAAAATTTTTAAGTTGGCTATAGTTAAAGAAATATTTTTAAAAACACTTCTTATACGAAATTAAAATTTTTTGATAAACTTTTTCCAAAAAAATATAAAATAGTTTTTTTTATTTAATTTTTGGTGTATTTTGTAATTTTGTTCGAATGTGTTATAACAAAATTTTCAATTTTGGACATAGAGCGAGAAAATTCTCCAACATTAATCCTATAGTAGCAAAATGAATCGAAAATAATTCGGATATTTCTTACTTTGTGGCCAGATTTCAATAATATTTGGAACAGGCATAAGCGATGTATTATATAAGGGTTTGACGTGGAATCGCATATGGCTTTTGGAGTGAAGGGGGTCAATATGACCCCCAGAGTAAAGCAACTTTTGAAAAAATAAATGTAAGCATATTTTTTGTAGACCTCTTCTGAAGATTACTTATATATAAACTTTTTAAATCTCGAATAAAAAACAAATAACAATCGAGCACTTCACAAAAATCGAGTGCCCTATTGTGGATGGTCATATTTAAATAAAAAAGTCAAATTTCGAACAAAATAACTACTGTTTTGGGGCCAAGTTAGCTTTTAAAAAGACATTAGATTATGACAGGCACGTATCTAGGGGTAGGCCAGAGGGTTAGAAATCCCCCCCCCCCTCCCCACCACCAATAAGTTAACTAATTTAAAAATTTAATACAATTGGTTATTGATAAATTTAATATAAAAATAGTTATTTTTTAATTGGCTCAAATGGGAAATTCCTGTTAGTACAGTACTATTGTACATGGTTCCAATTCTAGTTTTATTCGTAAGAGACGAAACAATAAGTCCGTGACTTTTGAATGAAAGACAGTTTTTTTTTTGAAAAAAAAAAATCATTTTTCAACATAATCTCCTTTTAGCTCATTACACTTAAGGCAGAATTAGTTTGTACGTTCTGTTCTGTTACGAATCAGCTGTTTTGTTTCTGTTCAATTGAAAGTCTGTATGTGTAGTTAGTTGTCACTTTTTCGTTCTGTTCTGTTGCGGACAAATCTATTGAAAATAGAATTCAACGTTAAGTGACAGCCTAAAGTGCGTATGTATTGGTTTGTTGTGAAACCTTTTTCTCAATATTTGAATCAGGGATGGTAAAGTTGGTACTATAGTACTTTTTGTGGTACTATTTGAACCTCAGATGTACAAATTTTTCTGTGTATGAATTTCTTGGTCCCTTTAAAACTCAATAATTATTAATTCTATTTGCAGTCCCATATGAACAATGAATTAATTTGGAACCAAACGCTGTGAATTCAATCACATGAATTTACTGAGTGCGACTGATTACAGATGATTATATTAGAGTTTTGGTAATCGATTAAACCTATTATTGAATTCAATCACTAAGGATTATAATTATTAACTAATTTTGATTTTAAAAAAAGTAAATAATAAAAATCTTATAAAAATATGAAATTGACTATTTGCAGCGTGTTTTTAAAATCGAATGAGTTCTCAAACAATTTTGTTTGCAACCAATCACAAGGATTAAATTCGCAAAAAACTGTGAGAAATGTAATTTAATACAGCAAGATATTAATAGCACATTCAAAAAATATTAAAAATTTGCTGAATTTAAGAAAAAATCTCAAAATTTTAAAAATTTTTTAAATCAATATCGGCTAATTTTCTCAGTACGCACTGCTCGTTTTTACATAGCTTTATGTACATTTTTGGTATTGAAAATGAGCAAAATCGGTCCAGCGGTCCAAAAGTAATGAGTGACAATGTTACCCTCCAAATTTCCAATACAAATTGGTGTATAATGGACTGTATATTATTAGAATTCATTGTAGTGTCTGGTGTATAAAATATAACGTCATATTTTTCCACCAGACGCTAAGAGGTGAATATTATTTACAATTCACCACAAATTCTTTTTTTCTCCACAAAAACTTTTTTTTCACCTCAAAAATAGTTTTGTTACCGCAAAAATGTTTTTCATGACACAAACTATTTTTTTACATCCAAAAAAGTTTTTCACCTCAAAATTTTGTTTTCACCTCTTAACATATTTTTTTGAAATATATTTTGGTTGTTTCATTTGTTATTGTTCATTTTGTAGGGTACAAAGATTTGTTTGTTAATTTATATTTAAATTTTTTTTGTACTTGTGATGCCAAAAAGTACTATTTTATATGCAGGTTGGTACAATTTTAAAATCGCATTTATCATCCCTGATTTGAATGTTTTTGGTTTGAGTTTCTTTTAATTTTTAAAACAGCTGATTCCTCTCACAGAAAAAGTAATTACAAAATATTACCAACAGAACAGAACGACACAGAACGGCAACAGAAAGTAACAACTAATGAGGCCTTTAGTCCAACGTTTCTCCAATTTTTGTATCCCTTCCAAAAAAATAGGATTTTCGAGGTCCATAAAATAGGCATTTCGTTTTTTTTTATCCTCGTTAAATCGGTCCAATAAGTTGGCATAATATTCGCCGTTTATTGTTTTTCCCTTTTGAAGGTAATCGATGTGGATTATCCCGCGTGAATCCTAAAAAACTGTTGCCATCACCTTATAGGCCACGATTACGTTTATGGCCAATTGAGAGCAAACGTGGCACCCATCTTGCAGACAGCTTTCTTAAACCCAACTGACCACACTGCCATATGAAATGCTTATGGCATCAACAATCTCACGCACTTCTACTCTTCGATCGGCCAACACCATATCGTGAATTTATTCGACATTTTCGGGTGTATTGACCTCAATTGGCCGTCCAGAACATTCAGCGTCATTTGTACTTGTGCGACTACAACGAAAGTCAGTAAACCACTTTTTTACCATTGAAATCGATGATGCATAGTATTTAACAAGCTTTTCCTTGGTTTGATTGGCGGTTTTCTTCAGCTAAAAATAATGTTTAATGAGCACTCGAAATTCACTTTTTTCCATTTTTAAAAAATTCCACGTGGTGTATGTTTTGAACAGCTGTTAAAGGCAAAGTAAATGACAAAACTTACTCAAAATTTGACAGTAGTCTTTTAACAGGTGGTACTTGATGGAAGCAGTGGTGCATTTCATATAACTACGAGGGATGTTCGAAAAGTCACGAACTTATTAATCCGCCCTCGTTAAAAATTTAATTGAATATTGCTATTTTATTGCAAACCAATTTTTAGTAGACACTATTAAAACATTAAGTAAAATTAAAAAAAAATCGCCAAAATTACAAAGTTTAAAAAAAATCACCAAAATTGTAAAATTTGAATAAAAAATGACAAAATTTAAAAAAAAATGCTCAAAAATTGACAAAACTAAAATTTGTTATCGTTTTTTAAAATTGTTGCATTTGTTTCTATGTCGTTATACTTTATAAAAACTGGAATTTTGTTTATACCAAATTCATTTTCAATTAAACAGTTAATGCATATCATCGAAAGTGAGTTTGAAATCAAACAAAAGTTTAATTGAAAATTTTTTTGACAATAATTTTTTCTGTGTATTAATTTCCTAAACTTTAAACATATTTTCATACAAAGATGTGTTAAATTTTACCGCCACTTTTAAACCCAAGAAATGGAATTGGGCAGCTGAAAAATACGTTTATCAAATTGTGTTTGCTCATTTATCACCTATCCAAATTTTATTAAGTTTAAAGGGAACCCATCGGAAAAGCCACCATGTAAGTGTCAGGCAATTTATATAAGATATTGGCCTTTTAATTTGTCTCTAAAATCTGAAACTTTTGAGTTCACGAATAAAAAATACGGAGTTTTTTTAATGGTTATAAATCTTTAATTTCCAGAGTTTAAACGTTTGCATAAAATAATTATTTTATATACACTTATAAGTTTTTGTCTGCCAGTGAATTTAAGCGGACATAATTATATACATTCATATATAAAATTAATTTCGTTGAAAAATTTTAATATGATGTTATATGTATATAATTGAGTATAATCGCATCTCGCTCAATATATAATTGTATATTTCATTTAGAATACGCTAAAACTAGACATTGCAAAATTCAAAATAATATATATATTTTTTTTTTTTTTTTATTTATTTCAAATTTAAGAACCAAGCCTATAAGGCCAAATATGGTTCAAATACTACTCCATTATCAAAAATTACAAATCAAAAGAAAAAAAAAACTATATTTATAAAAAAAAAAAAAAAAAAAAAAAAAAACAATTTCTTAAAATTAAAAAGTTATATAATTAACCTAAATACTAAAAACTAAAGGCCCTAACTAGCTTATAACAGAAATTTATATATACGAAATTATAGTCAGTGATGGAAACCCTCGTAAAAGAAAAAGGGGGGGGGGGGTAAATTAATCAATTAAAGAGCATCAAAATGTTGTTTAAGTTTACGCTTAAAGGTGGTATCTGTGAATGCAAATAATTTTAAATCTATGGGAAGGATATTCCACACACTAGTTATACGTACATGAAAAGATCTTTCATATATAGATGAGGATATACGGTGACATATTATCTGAGGGTTTCTACTTGATCTAGAAAATCTAAAATCATCTCTAATGTACTCAGGACAATTTCTCATAACGACTTTTCGAAAAAGTAACAAAATTCTCAATTTAATAAAATTCTCAAAAGAAAATCCAACAAAGTCCATTACAAAGGGAGACACATGATCCCTTAATATCAGTTTATAAATATATCTAATAATACGGTAAAAAGTAAGATGCAGCCTTCTTAGAACAACAATGTTTGTACCTGAAAATACTTCCATAGCATAAATAATCTGCGACATGAGCAGTGAACTGGCAACATGCTTCCTCACGCGGAGAGGCAAATATAAATCTAATGAATATAACCGTCTAATGGTACTATTAACACGGGAACATATATGATCAATATGTTTTGCAAAACTCAAATTATTATCTATAAAAACGCCTAAACATTTCATTTCAGAAACGAAATTTAGCCCCACATTATCCAACGATATATTTAAGTCATTTGAATCTAAACCAAAACACATTGCCCGAGTTTTACCAAAATTAATATTCAACCCATTCTCCCGCATCCATAGACTGATTTGGCTAAGAAAGTAATCAATGTTGGCTTTCAACACATCTAAAAATTGTCTATCTGATGAAAACAAAATCTGAACATCATCAGCATATAAAAATGTCTCAATTGAGTTATTATCAAAAATATTAACAAAATCATTCAGGTACATCATAAACAAAATGGGGCCAATTACTGACCCCTGAGGTACACCACTAGTAACCTCCAAGGTCAATGACTCCCTACCATCAACTGACACAAACTGCGATCTATCATATTTAGATATTATATCATATTTAGATATTATATCATATTTAAAAAAAAACCAAATTTAGTTTTGGATAAAATTGTATATTACCCCATGCAGAGTCGCACTAGAAAAATTGTTAATCATATTTTGGATATAAATTTGTATTACATCAATAGTACAATAGTACAATTAATTTTCTATCTCATTTTGTGTATAATTCTATACACAAAATTTACCCCAATTTTTGTCTTTTAAATTGATTTCTTCCTGGTTCTTAAATTTATACACCTCCCAGCAAAACCACACATTACCAAATAATGGAAAAAGTTTATTCACTGATGAATTTTACTGGTGATGATGAGCCTTAAAGTAATCTGTGGACTCATTACCTAATTTGATGTTAAGCAACTGGTTACTTATATAGTTTCCGGGTTCCAAAAAGTAAATGGGTATAAATAGATTTCCATAAAAAAAAATATTAAAAAAAATTAATACAAACATTTATGAAAAGTAACATTTTTCAAAAAATTCTATAAAAAAATGAATTTTTACCAAACTCTGATTTTAAAATATTTGAAGCATCTTGAGAACTTGGTGCTCAAACTAAGATATTATATATATTGAACTTCATCTCTACGAAATTCGTAAGTTTTTGACATGCTCCCAAACAAAAAAAGTGGCAAAATTTGCAGATTTTGTTCACCTATTTCATTTTAAATTTATTCTTCTATCTAAATTTGGGTTTGAACTAGTCATTTAATTCTTGCAACCACATTTCAGTTATGACAGAATAAGTCAAGTTATTTTATCCGAATTATCGATTCGTTTAGTTAATAATTGTTTGCTTAAGGTATGATAGATTGTAGCAAAATTTACACAAATTATTTGAACATTAATCTTAAAAATAATTTTTATCAATCCACATTAAGTATTGCTGAAGTGGGAAAAATAATTTATTTTTAATTCAATACGGATGTTGAAGTATTCAACGTGCAACTTTGTATGTCACTGACAAATGAGGATGAAAAGGATTCACCTGTGCTATTGCCAACAAAATGAAAATGTGAAAAAATACAGAAGTACAAAACTGAAACAAACCAAACCAGTTTATAGTAAATAAACACTGATGTAGGTCAGTAGTTAAATTTTACACAAAAAAAAACTTAAAACAAAAAAAAAAAGAAATACACAAAATATATAGTAACAGATTTTGAAGAATTTTTTGCCAACTCATTTCTATACACGTTTTTATTTCAACTCGTTTTTCATCTACGGAATACATATAATTTATCCATCTGTTCTGTTCTGTTCTATTTTTTTTTTTTTTTTTTTTTTGTATTTGAAGAAGTCTGAAACAAATACACTTTAAACACCTGAAAAAAAGATAAATTTTCAACAAACTTTCATATAAGAGTCATCACACTAAAAGGATCTTATACATATTGCATAGCAAAAGTTTGTATCTATTGTACTATTCTATGGGGGGTCCGTTACAAACTGCCAACAAACAAATAAAGTAAGAACGGAGATGAAATAAATGAACACAACATTCACATATCGAGAACATTCATTTAAACGTTAGTTCAACTCGTTTACTGAATAATAGTTGTGTGCTAACTTATATAACCAAAATACATATTTGTACGATTACAATAAGGGCGTAGTAGCTCCACAACCGTTAATATATGGCATATGAAAAAAAATTTAGAGGCCACAGATCGAAATTGAAGTTTCAAAGTTATACTTGTTCTGTTTCGTTCGATATATTGTTAAAAGAGTATTTTATTTTGCGACTGGCTCATTTAAACATTTGCAACTCAGCCATTTTTTAAACGATTTTTTGTAAATTTGTAAACGCTATTTAAAAGAAAATTACCTGTTCTTTAATAAGGTTTTTTAGTAAGGACTTGACAACTTTTTTTTTAAATAAAACGCAATTCATTTGAGATATTTCCATCGATTTCAATTCTTGAGTCAGCTTGATCTTGTATGCACACAGAGAAATAAAGTGCCAACCGAATTGAAAATTGTATTTAATGATAAGAACTTATAAATTCAGTTCGTTCAACGATATTAACATTAGATTTCTGAAAATTTTGGTTGTTGCAACTAAATTTCAGTTGAATTAACTGAACTTTGTTGTGAAAACCAATGTTCAGTTGTACCTACCGTCTGAAATTCATAATAACCGAATTTGAATAGTAGTAACCGAATTTCAGTTGCCAAATAGAAAAATTTTTCTCTGTGTGTGGGTGTAAACCAAGATCCTTACGCAAAATTCGACATAAAGTGGTCTTGGCGATGCCCAGTTCTTGAGAATTGTTTGCTACGGACGCCTGAACGGCAGCGATATTTTCGGCACTTCGACAAATCCGTTGTCTCACTGGCACGGCAGCATCACACAATGAATATGTAGATTCAAATTTTTGCACTAAACTTGTTATTGCTTGTCTACTAGGGCGGGAATAACGACCGAAAATTGAAGTTAACGCTCTTAAAGTTGCGGTCACCGACTCCGAATACATTTTTATAATTTGCTTACGTTGTTCGTTCGTGTACCATGATGAAAATGTTGAGTTTACTGAAAAAAGGAAAGTAACCATTAGATCATTAGTGAAATAGTGCGTTCACAAATTAAATTCAAAGTTGTCAAGTATCTATTGGAAACCCTAAATATACTATCTTTATATTATTAATATAGATATG
Organism: Delia radicum; assembly: GCA_021234595.1. Taxonomy (NCBI): domain Eukaryota; kingdom Metazoa; phylum Arthropoda; class Insecta; order Diptera; family Anthomyiidae; genus Delia; species Delia radicum. The sequence continues at coordinate 67,901,147 of CM037853.1, forward strand.
TAGAAATTTTCTTAATAGCAATTAAAATTTTATTTTTCCTTATTTTTCAATACGTAAAGACCACTGCAAATGTAGTTAAAAACAAATGAAATTTCACTTAAAGAAAATATGACTTACATTTCAGTAAATTCAACTAACGTTGTCATTTGTTTTTTAATGTTCAAAAAATTAACAGCAATTGTAATCAAAATGAACCATATATTTATGTTAGTAAAAAATAAACAAACATTTATTTTTTTTTTCTTTTTTTTAACTAACAAAAAACTAATGTAAAATTATAAAACAGTCATTTAATGTGGTTTGTTTTTCAAATGAACTACAAATTTAAAATTAAAACTAAAAAAACTTCATTACAACCCAAACAACTACATATTTTTAAAGCAGAAGTTCCCTGAGTGTAGGATTTTCCTGAGTAAAATGAGCTGTAATTTGTTGAAATCTCTTGAAAACTGACAAAGTTATTGTACTTTTTCTATATATGCAGAGATGCATTTATTGTTTCTAATACAAACTAATGCATTACTTATTGTTAGTTAGGATGTTGTTGTTAGGATGATGTTGTTAGGATGAAACAAAATTCTGTATATATAGAACAGTACCATTTGTAAATTTTCCACCGATTTTAACAAATGAAGGCTCATTATACTCAGGAAAGTACTAACTTTACGAATGTTGTTCTTTTTAAAGATGATTAAGAAAACGTAAAAGTTGAAAAAGCTTAAGAAAAATTTTAAAAATTTATATACAGATTAAGTATCATAATTTTTTAAACTTTGAACCGATTTTAACAAACAAAAGCTCATTTTACTCACGAAACTTCTAGAATATTGTTGAAGAAGAAGATTCGAACAAAAACCCCATAAACGTTTGAAAAAGTTTTAAAAAAATTTGAAATTTTAGTTGTTAATAAGAAAATCGCTTCATATTTATATTAATAATATAGAGAAAGTATATATATTTGGAAAAACCAGGTAATTTTGTTTTAAATAGTGAAAAAAATTTCACAATCTAAAAAAAAAAAACAATCATCAAAATTGCAGAAATTTAAAAAAACGAAACAATTCAAAAAAAAATCTTTAAAACTAAAAGCATTGCTAAAATTGAAAAAAAAATCGGCAAATTAAAGAAACGCGGCTTTTATATTTCAATCGATTTTTTAATTTTGGTGCTTTTTTAAAATTTTTGCATTCGTTTCTATGTTGTTATTATACGTTAGAAAAGCTGGAAATTTTGTTTATAAGAGCGTTGGATATCTGAAGATTTAAGTGCTTTGCCAACCCCAAAATGATAACACCGGGCAGGGCTTGGCCGTTTCTTTTTTAAAACGTTGGCAAAGCACTGGCAATGAGCGCTTTGCCAGTACCAAAACCATAATTTTAAAACGTTGGCAAAGCATTGGTAGAACAACCAAAAAAGTGTTTTTTTTTAATAATATAATAAGTGCTTTGCCAACCCCAAAATGATAACACCGGGCAGGGCTTGGCCGTTTCTTTTTGAAAACGTTGGCAAAGCACTGGCAATAAGCGCTTTGCCAGTTCCAAAACCAAAAACGACCAATAAAGTCCTACTTAGTAATTCACTTCAGTAAAGAGTTGTATTATTTATTATTGAATGATTTTGGTAATTTGAACAGAAATAACAATACGCTGGCTTCAGCTAAGTTAAATACAAAATAACTGAATATTTTTTTTATCAAATTATTTTTGTGATAAGTTAGTACAATTTTACTTAAGAAATAAATTTGAAAATAAATTTTTTAAATAAAATTTTAGTACAAAAACTATACTTTGTGCTGACTATAATAGGAGACCTTAATATTCTTAACTTCAAATCATAAATTGCAATTTAGTTTTGAATTTTTCCACTCTTGTTGTGAACAAGAGATGTGCCACTGTTTTTTATCAAGTTAATGGTTTTAAATTTTGTAAATCAAGTACTGGCAAAGCACTTTTTACGAACGTTGGGAGAGAGCGTTCTAAGCCAGAGCTGTACCAGTGCTTTTATTTTTTTTACTGTTGTAAATTTTGTTAATTCAGCACTGGCAAAGCACTTTTTACTATCGTTGGCAGCGCGTTGTTAATCAGTGCTTTGCCAGCACTTTATTTGTTGGATCATTGGCAAATAGTGATCTGCCAGTGCATGATTTTTCAGACCATTGGCAATTTCTGGCTGGGGAGATACCACTACGGAGATACCAGTACGACCCAAATTTAAGTCTACGAGTGCCGTAGTGCGTCATTTAAAAAGTTGATACTTTGCTTACAGTGCAATCTTTTTATTTTACTATGCACGCATCTAGTAATATAGTTTTCAGTATTTTTTTACCATAAATATTAATTTTTTTTAATTTTTCGAAATAAATTTAAGCCTCAAAATTTGATTGACATGCATCATGTGCATATCCAAATTGACTCAAATTTTCACAATTTGTTTTTAGACGAAATGCAAACAAATTTCGATCGGCCCTCTTTGATATGCGACATTATAAAATTAAGCAGCTATACTAGTCGTTGTGTTGTAATCATGTTGTTGTTTTATTAGAAATGTGAAAGGGTTTTTATTTAAAAAATTGACTTAAGAAAATTTAAATTATTGACGAAAAAATTCAAAATGAAGGGTAAACACACAAGAACGTTTGAAAAGCATCTGAAATCGTCCAAAATATAAATCAAAGTGAATTGGAAATACATAATTTAGTTTAAATAAGAACTGGACGATGTCAGGTATATTTTAAAATTTTCCAATTGTATATTTTTTATACATCATTATTTCTTTCAGACTACAATCACGCTAGTGGTTTCCGCATAATTCTCCCTTTGTTTAATTAAACTAAAAATTAATATTTAGCTAAAATTTTCACGTAATTAGACAACTTAAAGGACACAAGCGTTTTCAAATTACACGTCCTTCACGGATTTTTATAAAACAGATTAAGGCGTTGTGTCGCGATAGAGATATCAAAATTCGCAAAATAACGAACAAAATAAGTAAAAAGTTATTTTAAATATGTTGTACAGTATAATTGGTCAACTAGTACATCCGAGTAAAAAAATATATATATATATTTTTTTTTTATTTATTTTTTATTTACTATCAATATTTAGATGTTACAACAATTATTTACTAAAGTTAAAGAGATTTAGATTCCACGTTTACATTGAATTGAAAGGATTTATAGGAAAAAGATAGTAAAAACCCAATATACTACACTCTAATTAATTCCTCTTGAAATTTACCCAACTTATAGTAGGAAACTATACTCCTACCATAATTTGGGTAAATTTACTCTATGAGTGTAAATGAAAAAAAAAATACACACAATACGTGCAAGTTGGTAAACAAAAAGTGTGTAAATGTACTATGCAAGTGCGTAAAAATGTAATTAAATTTAGAAATAAATTAATAATTTTACTGAATTTTTGGGTAAAAAAACATGCTTTACTTGTAAATATACGAATTAAATGCGTAAAAAGACATTTTTATATGCGTAAAAAACCCCCTAAAAATGCGTATTTTACCTTGTGGTAAGAAAGAATAACAGCCCAAAAAAATTTTGAAATAGAACAAAAATTTAATTTTTAGAAAGAGTTTTATTAATATTTTGTATAATAATAAATTTAATAATAAATATTTGTATAAAAGTGGTTGTACATATACAGAGCTTCAAAGATTGAATTCTATTTTGAAAAATTCAAATCGAATTTTTTAAATCGAATGATTTTTTTCTTAATCAATCGCAAAGAATTCATTCTTTGGAATTCAATCAATTTAGCTCAATCGATACTATCAATTATTGAATTCAATCATTGGGAATTCGATCCTTAGGAAGTCAATCGTTGGTAATTCTATCATTGCGAAGTCAATAGTTGGAAATTCAATCTATTTTTTACTCAATCGATTTACAATTTGCCAAAATCGGCGAAACTAAAAAACACCGCCAGAATTGAAAAAAAAAGCTAAAATGAAAAAAAAATATCGTTAAAATTAAAAAATCCCCAAAAATTTAAAACAATCTCCAAAATTGAAAAAAACGCCAAAAATGTAAAAAATCACTTAAATTGAAAAAATTAACAAAATTTAAAAAAATTTTCAATATTAAAAAAAAATCACTAAAAATTTGGCATAATTGAAAAATCGACAAAATTAAAAAAAAAATGCTAAAAATAAAAAATATCGCCAAAAATGAGAAAAATTGCTAAAAGTGAAAACATCGCCAACATGAAAAAACTTTAAAATTTAAAAACGGCATAAGTAAAAATCGCGAAAATTTAAAAAAAAATCACCATAATTAATAAAAAAAATAGCTCAAATTGGAAAAAGTTGTCCGTGTCATTTATTTATCTCTGTTAGTTTTTGAAACATAGGCGATGTTTTAAATAACTACTCTTTTTTATCTGCGATGCTTACTTTTCGAGAAAAACATGGAACATCGCCTGTGTTTCGAAAACTAAAAAATTTACATTTACAACTATTTTAAGTTTCTCGGCAATATTTTTCTTTTTTCAATTTAAGCTTTCTTTCCAATTTGAAATTTTTTTTTAATTTTTGGCAATTTTTTGCATTTTTATTTTGAAATTTTTTCCATTTTTAGCTATTTTTCTTATTTTTGGCGATTTTTTTTTTAATTTTTGCAGATTTTCTTTTAATTTTAGGGTTTTTTCAAATTTTTTTAATTATTAGCGATTTTTTTCCTTTGTGGCGATTTTCTTTAAATGTTAGCTTTTTTTCTAATTTGGAGATTTTTTTTTAATTTTAGCGATTTTTTTTTTTTATTAATTTTAACGTTTTTTTTTTATTTTAAAGATTTTTTTTTTCAATTTTTAGCGATTTTTTCAATTTTGGCGATATTTTTAAATCGATTGAGTAAAAACCGACTGCATAAATCGAATAAAGAATTTTATTCTTTAAAGCTCTGTATTATATATTGAAAATATTTTTCCACAATTAGGCTGCAAACACTTGGAAATAAACTATAAACTAAACACTATCACAAATAAAGGGTCCGCCATCTAATGTTTTTTTTAACTTGTGCTTATTTCGTGAATGGTAATACTTAGCTCATGTCTGATTTGACAGATAATTAGTTTTATCCTTCCGCTGAACGAATATGGTCCATATGTTCGTTATCTTGTGAAAAAAGTGAAAGAAACTGGCATCCTCATCGAAAACCTGCTGTTGCAGAAAGTGTGCGTGAAGCGCCATCAACATCAATTCACCGTCGTTCTCAACAATTGAACATTTCGGAGTCATCATTGAGACGAATTTTGCATAAAGACCTTGATATGACGCCATACAAAGTCCAATTGGTTCAAGAGTTCAAAAAAAAAGTTATTTGGCGGACCCTTTACTACAGTTATACATTTTTTTTTTCATTAAAATACTCAATAAATTAAATTTTTTAGATTTTTTTTTGGCTTTTTTAATTTGTTTAATTTTTTTTTTCAATTTAAAAATGTCAAAATATTTATTACTATTATAAGTTAGTATATTTACAAACTTTGTGCGTAAAAATATTATTTAATAAAATAATACTACTTTTAGGCATAATGTGTTTAATTGTAAACACATAATTGGTAAAAATACTGTAAGTGGGTATTATTGTAAATAAAAGTGTGAGCAAAATAGTTTTACGCATTTTTATGTATAAATTTACCGAATTTGCGTAATAATACTCGTTTTATAGTAGTAAATTTACAATCATTTTTTAGAGTGTATATCACTATATAAATATAAGAATAATAAAAGTAGTTTGCAAGACAGCCACTAAAGTCGTCTATTTTTATATAGATTCATTAGTAGACCTCAAATCAAACTCCTCAAATGTGCATAGTCTGATTTCCTGCATTTTTGCCTAAATTTCAGCGTCAATTCGATTATGACAGTATTAATAGTCTCCTGTTTTGACTTTATATGTAGGTCCCTAGTAGAGAATCTCATTGGGAGATTGCATATAATTTTCAAATTTTTATTCTAAATAATTTGTAATTTTCTTCTATGTGATTTTGCACAATTTTTCCATACCGGGCATGCATAAGTAAGAATAGAAGAAGTTTATTCTTAATATTCAATTTGCTCTTTCTATTCAAAAGAGGATAAAGCGACTACCACATTTTATTGCTTTCAAGCAAGTATTATCCAAATGCTGCCTAAATAATAGTTTCCTATCCAGAACTTCCCCCAGATATTTTATAGAATCTGAGAAAGGAATCAGTTTTACTTGAATTGAGAATGGACGATATATAACATTATATTCCTTAATATAAAAATATATGACCATATAAAATGGTATATGTATAAATGTGTATTTATATATAATAATGTTTCCAAAATGTTTCACCAAAAATTCATATATAAGCACATCTAATCATGTGTAAAAAAAATACTGTTCTGAATTTTATATATGATAATACATGGTTGATAAATTTAATAAAACTAAAGGGTCCGCCATCTAACGTTTTTTTTTTCTAAAAGTGCTTATTTTTTTTTTTTTTTTTTTTTTTTTTATAATTTAACCAATACTCAGGGGATGCCCCCTACTCATGCAGTGCATTGTATTGATCAGGAAAATAAGGTATGGGAAGGAGGAAAGAGGGAGTAGTGTTTGTGGATATTTGATTTAAATTTTTCTAAATTGTAAGTAACAGGGAAGACTTCTGCGGGAAGTTTGTTCCACATACGAATCGTTCGACTAAAAAACGAATTTTCTCTGTAATGCGTTGTGCGAAACACAGGACAATCAACTACAAACGGATGTGCTCTACTAGATAAGCGAGTATTACGAATAAAAACTCGGGCTCGTGGAATAAGTTCACTTATCTCAGATGAGCATCTCCCATGGTAATATCGATAGAAAAGTGTCACACAACCCACATTCCGACGATGCTCCAATGAATCAATAGAGTTGGATACACTACTGTCATTGATAAGCTTCACCGCCCTCCCCTGAACACGGTCCAGAAGCTTCAGAATAGACAATGGAGCCCCTGCCCATATATGAGAGTTGTATTCCAGTTGAATGGTAACACTTAGCTCATGTCTGATTTGACAGATAATTAGTTTTATCCTTCCGCTGAACGAATATGGTCCGTATGTTCGTTATCTTGTGAAAAAAGTGAAAGAAAGTGGCATCCTCATCGATAAACCAAAGCGTGAAAGACAAAAACAGTGCGTACACCCGAGAATATTGCTGCTGTGGCAGAAAGTGTGCGTGAAGCGCCATCAACATCAATTCAAAATTTAAGTTATTTACAAATTTCAAGCATACATTTTGTGTTTTAAACCCCTTTCATGGAGGTTAATATCTCTTAATTTAAATATATTTCGATTATTATGTATCTAATTGTATCTAATTATATCTAATTGTATCAAATATAATATAATTAGATGTAATTATATCGGGGAAAAACTCGGATAGAATTGAGTATTTTTTTACTACATTGTATCTATTTAAATATAATAAGGTCCAAAGTGATACATTTTAATGCAGCCATTTTTCGGCTCAAATTATGGAGTGACATTTTGATTGGGACTCCATAACTCGAGAACGGCTGCATAAAATAAAAAAAGGCTGAATACCTTTTGTAGAACATGCAATGAGGATGGTTTTAAAAAAAATGTTTAAAAATATTTTCGTTTGGTCCAGATGTGATGATTTTTCAGAACATTAGTCATTTTCATATAAATTGTGTGAATATCAAAAATTTTTGCTTTGTTACACAGCACTGCACAGTGGGGTGGGCCTAGTACATTTTGCGGCATCAACTAAACCGCTAAGTTTTTATACAAGTTATGCACATGGTTGAAAAGAGGATTACTTGTAGATATCAGAAACGTGAAAAAACATATTTGCGTAGTGCAAATATTTTTCGCAAATCGCAAAAAACCGAGTTCGCATACTCAAACCGCTAAGTTTTTAATAAGTTCTGCACATGGTTGAAAAGAGAATCACTTATAGATATCAGAACCGTGGAAAAATGTATTTGCGTAGTGCAAAGTTTTTTCCCAAATCGCAAAAAACCAAATTCGCATACTTAACCGCTATGTTGTTATATAAGTTTTGCACATGGTTGAAAAGAGAATCACTTGTAGATATCAGAAACGTGAAAAAAAAATATTTGCGTAGTGCAAATATTTTTCTCAAATCACGAAAAAACAAATTTGCATACTCAAGTACTTAGTTTTATTTTTAAGATATTCACATCGTTCAAAAGAGTATCACTTTTAGATATCAGAGACGCGAAAAATATATTTGAGTGTTGCAAATATTTTTAGCTAATCGCAAAAAAAAAATTATTATTATGGCCCGCCTAGTTTTAATGGCTGAAAAGGGGATTAGTTATAGATATTAGATACGCAAAGAGATGTATGAGCTAACTTCCAAATTCGCTAATTTAAAAAAATCAAATTCCTATCTATTTTTTTTTTTCTAATAAAAAAAAATTAAGTTAAGAAATAATGTATATATTTATCTATATCACTAATTAATTAATTAACCACTAAATAATAAGAAGCTTTAAATTTACCTGACAAGGCCATTTCGTTACTAATGTTTGCTAAACCGCGGTTAATCGTGCTGATTATTTTAAGAACAATAAAAGTTTTTGATAATAAATTGTAATGTATAAAAACATAAATTACATTGACAGGATGATCAAAGGAAATATTGATAGGCATTCATTTTTACTAAAGCTCAATATAATCACTACTATAAGGTTAAAAATAAAACTAAGGGGTCTATGATTTTTCGAAAGTCGAGCTTTTTAAAAAAAAATTATATTTTTTCACTTTCGTAGAAAATTCGTTATAACTTTTTACGGGAACAGATCTTACAAAATATTTTTTCTGGTAAGGATAGAGTATAAAATATAGAAAATTTTACCGAAAACAAAATTCGAAATTCTGGCGCAGAAGTTCGAAAATTTTTCGATGTTATTAAAAAAATCTGGAATTTTTCGCGTGATACATTGCAAATCAAAATTAAGTATATATTTAACAAATGACATTTGTTCTAGTTATCCATGCAAAATTTCAGACAGATCGGGTCATTAGATCGCCAGAAAAGTTACATTTAATAAAACACTTTCGTAGAAAAATTCGTTATAACTTTTTACGGGAACAGATCTCACAAAATATTTTTTGGTAGGGGTAGAGTACAAAATATGGAAAATTTTACCTAAAAAAAAATTCGAAATTTAGGCGCAGAAGTTTGAAAATTTTTTTGATGTTATTAAATAAATCGCGAAATTTTTCGCGTGGTACATTGCAAATCAAAATTCAGTATAAATTTAACAAATGACACTTATTCTTATTATCCATGCAAAATTTCAGACAGATCGGGTCATTAGATCGGCAGAAAAATAAAAATATCTAACACAACTCAAAAAAAGTAAATTGGCAATATCTTTTGGAAAAATCAGAAATTTTACAAAAAATATTCGAGCAAAGTTGAAAATCGAACAAGTTTGTTCTACAGAGCACGCCAGAGCACGGCGGGCATATTAAATTCGTAATCTAGATAGTATTATCTTTCATATGCATATGGTTTTAGGGTCTCCCTCCCCTGCGTTCAAAATATAGGGCTATTGAAACATTAAGTTTCTCTTAATTTTTATTACAAAACCAATCTCGTCTATGTGCTACCAGCATCTTTTTTTTACAAATGTATTAACATGAAAAATTAATGATTTTGTATTACTACTAATGATTTATTACTTAAAGGTTAAACACGCACAACACTGGCTTATGTTAGTACCTCTTTTTAATATGAAACATTTTTGGAAACAAAACTTTGACTTTGGCAGCTTGCCATCGGTACCAATAATTAGAATATCTCAAAAAACTAAACGGAACTAGTTTCGGCAAGGTCTTATCTATTAGATTTCGGACTTTTTGCCGGAGATCCCCTTAGGCTGCCCCAACGTGCACTGCTTGGATACGGGTACAAAAAATAAAAAATGGCTAAATACGTGTAGCACATGCAATGAGGATGATTTTTAATCCAACCTAATACACAAACTCATACATACACACATTCATTTGATTGACAGCATACATTATTTCTGCTCTTTTGAAGGTATTTGAACAAAATTTGGTTTGTCGGTACAGTGCAACTATCAGTCTTCTTCGAAATATCAATCCACCACGACTTGGTAACGGAACCAGACTTTCAATGAAAATAAAATTTGAAGGCAAAACAACGTTTGTCGGGTCAGCTAGTCCTTTATATAAACTTTTTTACTCGGTAACTTTAATGTTAAAAACTTGAAAATAATGCATTTTAGGGCAGTGCACTTTCTGCGGGAGGTTTCTGTTTCAAAATGAAAATATCATTATTGATCATTACGTGCTAATAGGTAAAAATTTTGCAAAAAATAGAAACAGCTGTAGCACTAGTGTGTACATATTTTTCTAAGTTTTTTTATTTACATAATCAAAATAAAAAATCAAAACAATTTTTAAGTTTCCCCCACAATTGGCAGCTTGAACCGCGCCTGGTAAACATACCTGTTTTTAAAACTATACATTTTTTATTTGAAGTTTTTCTCTGTACGTGAAAGATAAAAGAGTTCACTGTAATATTCTGCTTTAAAAAAATTAAATGTTTAAACACTTTCATGGCCATTATTGCTGTCGAATATCCGATCTTTATAGAAATATGGTGCTGGAAGGGTTAGCAATTAAATTGTTAAAACATAATATTTTAGCAAATTCGTTTATGTTTCAACTACAGAAAAAATCTTAAAAGGTAAAAAATGTATAGTTTTTTTCAAAGAGAGACATTTAAATTGCGCCTTAACACTACATTTTTAAATTAAATCTTTTTAATTTTGAAAAGTTAAAAAATAAATAAAAAATTGTGTTTTTTTTTTTCTATGCAAAAATGATGCAAGTTTTTTGCCATTAATTCATTAATAATAATAGATAAACCGAGGTACCAAAAAAAAAAAAAACTAAAGTGTTGTTTTATAGTAAAAATTTTATATTTTGCAAATATACAATTTTTTTCAAATGGCGAGTGGCCAAGTTTGTGAAAAGTTTATTTAAAAAAACAAATTGCATAAATGCATTCTTTTTGACGCTAAAAAAAAAACCATTCCGCAAAGAAGAGAAAGCGACTGTACAATTTCAATGCAATTGAAATCAAACTTGGTATGGAAGGTAATTGTCATATAAATATGTCATCGTACAAGTTTTATGTTATTAGCTCTAACGGTTGTGGAAATATCACGTTTAAAATTGTGAAAAAAAAAATCGAAAATTTATCAAAAGTAATCGTACTTAGCCGTCCATAACTTACATAACGGTTAAAGCAACGTAATTCATTGATACCTCCATTCAATTAAAAACTCCTCAGATTCTGCTTAGATTACAACAACTTTTCATATTGAAAAACCTTTAGTCACTATAATTTTCTTATAAAAAAGCACTTAAAACTTCAGGCCATTTTATAAAGAAAACCTTTAGAAACAACTTTCTTTTGATGCTTAGAAATTCATCCCATAAAAAACAATAAATTTCTATATTGAAAATACCTCATACTCTGAGATAATTTTTCAAATTATGGATTTCTGGTGTTTTTTTAAAATAGAGAAGTTCTATAGCTCATGTCCTAGAAGTAAAAAGAGTTTTCCAATAGAAGAAAACAGTCCTTAGAGTCTCATGTTTTTAAGGTGTGAAATTGTGCTTCTAATCTTAAAGGTTTTTAAAAATAAAATATCCTCAGAGTATGAGAATTTTGCTATAGACAAAAGTTAATTTAAAGGATTTTCTTCATTTTGAATTGTTAGGTTTGTGATCATAATTAAATGTTACTATTACAAATAGAAAAACACTAATTGTTAATAAATGTAAGAGAAGATGAAAAAAATATTTTGGGGAACAGCGCCAAAGGGAGTGCCGCACTTTATATAGGAATAAATCATTAGAATCATTTTTTGTAGCAGACATCCTTGGTATATAAAAATTTTTCTATAGAGAAATGTCTTCGGAATCATGATTTATAAAGAAACCCCTAATAGAAAATCTTTGAGATTCTAAAAAGTTTTGCTTTAAGAAAAATTGGCTATTTCTAAATATCCACATATTTTAAGACTTTCTCATAAACAAATCCTCAGCAAAATGAAAGATTTTTTTAAAAAAAATAATACAACAAACTAAGAGTACACTAAGAATACTATGTTGGTAAAGACCACTGCATATATAGGTAAAACCAAATGAAATATCACCTAAATAAAGGAAGTCTTACATTTTAGTAAATTTAACTTACATTGTTATTTGTACAAAATATGAACCACAATTGTTGTAAAAATTAACCACAAATGCAGTAAAAAATAAACAAACATTTATTTGTTTTATTTTTTTAAATAAAAGACATCTACTGTATAAAATAAATGTAAAATCATAATACAGTAATTTGATGTGGTTTGTTTTTTTTTAACTGAACTACTATTGTAGTCAAAACTGAAATTTCTTCTACAAGTAAAATAAAGATACTGTGTTACAACTCAAAAAACTATAAATATTTACAGCAGAAGTTCCCTAAGTGTATTATTGTTGGCAAAAGTCAACCAATTTGAGTTTGCTTTGGGTTTTGTATGAGAAAAAATCCTCACAATCTAAAGGTTTCATATGGAAAAAGTCCACAGAAATTTAAATCTTGAATTCTAAGAAATTTTATTTTATAAAAACCTTAAAATTTTGAAGATTTTTTTCTCGTACTGAAACCCCTCATACTCTAAAAACTTTTTTCTTTTGAAAAACTCTTAACTATGTTCTGAAGACTTTTCCCAAATAATTAGCTTCAGCACTTAAGGACTTTTTTCTTTAGCACTAACGTGTTTTTTCCATAATCGAGAGTACTTCTATAGGGAAAAGTCAAAGATTTTTTGAGAAAATGATTATATAATCTGGGAGTTTTTGTACAGAAAAAATTTATCGTAATCTAAGGGAAATTCTATACGAATCTAATGTTTTTTAACAAATGCTAAACCATCTTGGAACAATTTAGCAAACAATGAAAACCAAACTTCTTACAATCTTAAGACATGTGCGTTATAAAGTGAATGTTTACTTCTTGAAACATGGCTCTTGAATTTGTACTTTTTTTCCAAAAGATCTACGCATCTTACAATTATATTAGAGTTGCTGCATAATTTTTGAATGTTGTTTTCGATGATGTTGACTGTCCATCTTTAAGATGTTTTATATTGTTTTTTACAGTCCTGTCAAATGACCCAACTTTTGAAATTGATATCTTCCGATCGGGATGACATAGTGATAAAAAAAACTACATGTTAACTTCTACCTCTACTCTTTTTAAAGTCAATGTCATAAAATAATAAATAAACTGGTATTTCGGAGAATGGTCATAAAATATTTCCACCTGATTCAAAAACTTATCTCTGTTGCACCTGATATTTTGACAATAAAAATCACAATTAATATTACGTGCGCTCAAAACTACCTATAGGATTGACAAAAAAAACCGCAATGAAAGACTCAGAAAAAATGTTGGGTTGGGGGTTTAACATATTGTGGGTATTACAGTATCGAGGTTACGAAATTTTAGTTAGATATGTTACATACCGTCAGAAAGGTTAATTTGTCTAGTTTCTCAGTCAAATTTTTATTTTTAAGGTTTTAGAAACACTTACACACAAATAGGAAATAATTCATTTGTCTTGAGTTACAAAACATTTATTTTGATAGATATCCCATTCGTATCCCACTCAGCGACCAAAAAGCTCTTAAAGGAAACCCCTTAGCTTTCTGTTGAGCAAAAAAAAAAAAAAAAAAACACACAACAAAAAAAAATTGAAAACAAAAGTCAAAAAATTTTTGATTTTGGAAAAAAATAGTAAATTTTTTTTTTTAATATTTTTTTTCGAAATATTGAAGAAATAGCTATCTAAACTATTCAGGACAAATCTTGCTAAAAACAATAGGTAATAAGTTACATGGGTGAGAAAAAAACACATGTTCGGCCAAAATGTCAAATTTTAACCCCCTTTAACTCAGAGAGTTCTTGACCGATCTTATTGAAAAATTGTGTCTAAACTACTATCCAATAGCACTAACCTTGGTGCACATTCCATCCCGATCGGAAGACATCGATTTCAAAAGTTAGGTCACTTGACATGAAACGCCCCATATATTTTTTCTTTGTTTTTCCCATCATTTTTTTTTTACTATTTTTATATTTCTATTTGTTTTCATAATGAGTTTTTCAAAATTGGGTATTACAATCGATTTATTTTAAATACACATAACCAAAAATTAGAAGTGAATACCAAATACAACAAAATAAGTATTATTATACATATATCAATTCGATTGTGATGTGGATTAAATTTATATTTTATATTTTTACCATAATAGTGACTACCGAATACTTGTGGAAACATTTTTTTCATCAAATTGTATTTCTTCAAATTGTGTAAAAAGATAGCAATTGATAAGATATTTAGTGTGACTCTAAATATTGTTTTCTTGTAAACAAAAGTATGACTTTTTTGACAAATTTATGGTTTGCCAACTGAATTGTTTTCTGTGTGTAGTAAAAAAAATATTTACATAAAAAAATAAATTTATTGAAAAAACTAATAACACTAATAACGCTACAAATGCAACGGATGATCACGAATGTGAACACCAAATTTTAATATTAGCTCCGCTTTTCGAAATATTCTCGAATTTTTCTGTTACCAAAAAATCTAGTTTTTTCTTTAAAATGTCTTACTAATTGATAAAACTGAATAAACTACTAATAACTTTTAATATAGTTTTAAAGTATGGACTTTGAGCATTAAAAATCATATCAATTAATTGCGATTGGGTGAAAGATGTAGGATATCCTTGCAATTAAAACGATTACTACACTTTTTTTTATTATTGTAAATATTATAAAAATTTCTTAATCAAATTTGGAAAATGTTAACACTTGATGTGAACTTATATTTCACTTAATTAATTTCAGCGAAAGAACCTTCATTTTCATATCAAAATTTTGAGAAAACTCTATCTTAAGTTCAAAATTTTTGACATTTCTTTTTAAATTAATTTTGCATGTATTTACTATGGGGAAAATAAAAAAAAAAATGAATGTTGAACATGCACCATTTAAAATCGTTATTTTTTTAAGAAAACGCCCTTCAATTAACTGGAACTTGGATGGTATTCATTAGAAAACATGTGCAAAAAATATTTTAATATTTTATCTGAATTTTATTAATTAAGATTTGTCACAGACTCGCTATTTTAAAGGTATAAAAATATATTATTTTTTTAATTTAATTTTATTATTTTAATTTTCTATTATTTTATAAAAAGTTTATCAAAAATTTTGATTTCCTAAAAAAAAATGGGTTTGCTAATATTTCCTTAATATAGTTAACTTTAAAGATCTAAGGCCATATTCGTCATCTACGTCCAAAAGTCTTTTAGAAATGATAGGTCGCATAAAATATTTTTCATTTTGTTGAACTGTGTAATTAAAGTTTAGTGAAATTAGTTGCATATAAACTGGCCACATCTTTTTAATGGTTAACGCTACAAGATACCTCATTTTAAAGGTGCTTTAATCGTTGTTTTACTAGTTTACAAAAATAATTCACTTCTTGAAGGTAAAATGTATTTTTTTTTTCGAAATCCGTGGCTGTTTTTAAAAAAACCTTTTTTTCTAAAATTTTTACAAAAATATATGAAAATTTAACTTGTTCTTCTATAGCGTTACCAAATCCCTATGTGGTACTTCTCCATGTTTCGGCTTTTAAGTTAATTTTATTTACATTTTTATTCATAACTCAGGATACAGTAAGGGCTCCTCACAGGTATTTAGTCACGGCATAGGGAAGTAATTGAAAACTAACATAAAGGGTGTTTTTTAGACAGATATAGAACTTTAAGTTGGCAACACCTTTTTAACTTGCGGCCATTTAGTCTGCTGTCAAGTGATTTATGTTTAGTTTGGTTTGGCATTTCAACATGAATAGACTGACGCCTGAACAACCCTTCCAAATTGTGGAAATTTATTTTGAAAATCATGGCTCTGTTCGCAATACGTATCGCTCACGAATTTTGCGAATTTTGTTTAGCTACGAAGCTCACTTTTGGTTAAATGAATACGTGAATAAACAAAACTGCAGTATTTGGAGTTATGATAATCCTCAAGTGTATGTTGAGACAACCGTTACATCCAGGAACACTGACTGTTTGGTATGCTTTATGGGCTGGTGGAACTACTGGTCCGTACTTCTTTAAAAACGATGCTGGTCAGAGCGTTACAGTCAATGGTTACCGCTACCTAGCCATGATTACTGACTTTTTCGTTCATCAATTGAACAACCATGATGTGCAGGAGCTGTGGTTTCAACAAGACGGCGCAACATGTCACACAGCTCGTGCCACAATTGATTTATTGAAGAAAAAGTTTGGTAACCGCATAGTTTTCACGTTTCGGACCCATGAATTGGCCTCCAATATTGTGCGATTTAACGATATGTGAAGTCGCTAGTCTACGCCCATAAGCCCGAAACGATTGACCACTATACGGCCGCAAATGTTGCAAAAAGTCATGGAAAATTTGACCTCCAGAATAGACTACGTCCGTGCCAGCCGTGGCGGTCATATGCCAGAAGTCATATTTAAATTATAATGCCAGAAGATAATCTTTTGATTAAAGTAAATTTCATGTCAATTTTAAAAATTCATCTTTGTTTTATTCCATTTCAAAGTTCTATACCTCTTGTACTATACTTGTTGTACTATATTAAACTAAAGGGTGTCTTCTATACCCTTTAGTTTAATTTAGTACAACAGATATTTAAATGAGTCTACATAGATTTGTTATATAAATATTTCAAATATTTATGTTTAACATGTGTTGAAATTTCGGTATAAATGTTTTATTATTGTTATTTGAATGTTTCAATTAAGATAATAAGTTTTTAAAGAGAAAGGAGAAATATTTTGAGCAGATGTTTTAAATAAAATACATGGAAGAAAAATAAATAACTACATTATTTCACATAAAAAAGCTATTTTAAATTAAAATGTATGCATTAAAAGTTAAAATAATGTAATATCATATTCCTTTTGATATTCATATGAAAATTTTTGTACATATTTTCCACCTGCACAGTAAAATAAATTAACCTGCAATATGTATTTACATCCAAGAATCCCAAAGCACATGTCAAGTTTTAAACGAAACTTTTGTGCAATACTTTTTATGACTCATTTATTATTAATGCCATTTTGACGGTCAAAACAAAATGCATACACTAATAAAAAGGAGTCACTAAAGTCAGCAACCTTTTTGCTGGGAGGATCCTTGCAGAAAAATTGGTAATAGCAGTAAAAACTTTGCTAAATTCAGCTAAATTTCATAGGGGTGGAAAAACTGTGATATAATCAGTTCAATATCGGTATTAAAATCGTTCTATATAGTCTAGTGCATCACCGATGAGTGGAAATAAATACAAAAACTTTCAAATCGATCCAATCTGCAAGCCGGCTGAGATCTTAGTTGATGTAAGGATGAAGAGTCGGTTTAAAATAAAAAAATCCGCCACGCTCTTTTTTGGCGGCAGAATTTTTTTCGCGATTTAAAAATTTAATAAAGTTGTTCGTTTTAAAAATAGACCAATTTTAGCTCGATATGTATTGAAAAAAAAAAAACAAATAAAAAAAATTCCATACATATTTTTATTCGCGAAAAATGTTATGCAGCGAAAAAATCTCGTATTGGAGTTTTTTCTCCTAAGCTTCATTTTCGTTCTTACATCATCTAGAAACTGAATACATTTGTAGATTGGATTAATTCAAAATTTTTCTCAAAATTTTATCCAGAGCACCGAAAAAATGCACAAGATTTTAAAAATTTCAAATTATTTCCACACATAGATGATGTACTTGCTCAAAAAAGTAAAATTTTTATACCGATATTGATATTGATATGACTAGAACATAGTTTTCCTACCATAATGTATTTTTTTAAAACGCAAACTAGTACGAATTTAAAAA
This sequence comes from Delia radicum, assembly GCA_021234595.1. Classification (NCBI taxonomy): domain Eukaryota; kingdom Metazoa; phylum Arthropoda; class Insecta; order Diptera; family Anthomyiidae; genus Delia; species Delia radicum. The sequence continues at coordinate 67,919,168 of CM037853.1, forward strand.
AAAAAAACTAAAACACTTATTTACTTTAATTGACTAAACATTAAAATATGTCAATTTAACATTAGAATAACAAAAATATCCGCACAAAATACTTAAACAATCCTTTTTTTTACAGAATATTCCTGAAAAAATTATATGTCATGCGTTGACATGTTTTATTTACCGTTGGACGAGCCTTTAACCATATTTCTTGTCTTTAGTCAAAGTACCAAATTCTTTAAAAAACAAAAAAAAAAAAAACTTTTAGAAAACGGTTCAGCTCACGGTGCACAGTTGAAGATTTTACGATTCTAGGGAGACAAAATTCTATATCTTAGAAAATAATAAAGCTAGAGTTATAATGTGGACAATGTACTCGAACCATGGTGCAGCTTTGGTAAAAAAAATGGGCGTAATTGTGGGTGGTGGGCGTAATGCCACGCCCACCACCCATATAATTTAAAAAATGTGCGTATGATGAGATTAATGTTGAAAAACACTGGATTATTAAATAGGAACTAAAAACCATTAATTTGTACAAAAAAGGGGCGTGTCTACTGCCTTTAAAAATATTTCGTTTAAAACTTTAAATATGCATTGGAATATTTAAAATAAATAATTACGAGTTAGAAATGACAACAAATGCTTAATTTTTCTTTAATGAAAAACTATTTAAATTTTTATTATTATCTTTAAAATAAAAAATATATTACAATGTACACACAAATTAAAATAATTTATTAAATTTCATGGTTGTCATCAGGTACTTCGGTCACTGGGTATTTTGTATAACCTGGAGGTCTGCGCAAACTGTTGACATATGGATCTGATGATATTAAAAGTCTATTCCTAAAATCTGTATTAGAATTATATCCAGAAGTTTTTCACGTGAAGTATTCTCGACATTTCCGTTGGTGTTTATTTTTTGCTTCTAACGCCTCCTCCGACAATTGTCCAATAGGAAGAATGCATTCATCAATAATTTGTTTTGAATGCCATAAAACTTTATAGACAGTCACAGGCATACAGTACCACGAATATTCTTTTAAATAAAGTTATTATTTTTCCACAAACATAGTCAAAAGAACTGTCAATTCTTGTAATTTTGGGTTTTGTTAGCCATACATCAAAAATTTCATGGTATGAGATGTTGTCACTCATAGTAGAATATTTATAAGATCGGCAAATTTCGGTAGACAATTCAACTTGTTGCTTCAATTAGACACTTCAGCTATTTGTATAAAACAAATTTGGTGCTGATCCGTTGTGTTCCCTAAAACTTAAAGCTTAGAGAACTTTTTTTTTAAATTACCGAAAAAAGTTGTTTTTTAAATTAAATAACACTAAAAATACTTTCCAAGTTTTACAAAATTATTCACACGATTTATGAAGAGGAGAAACTAGCTAAACTAACTAAAAAAATTTTTTTAAAATTAAGTTTACCGATAAAAAAGTTATACTTATTTAAAGATGCTCAATTTTAAACAGGTGTTATTGGTATTTTTAATTTACTCATAGATGTTCAAGTTCAAAGTACCGTTATTTTGTTACTGTTGACAAATATGTCGAACTTTTTGCATTTTCTTACTCAGTAAGAAGTCCTCTTTCATTATTGATTAAAATATTTATTAAAATTGAAAGTCAAAAATCAGACTTTTGTCCAGCTAGATTGGACAAATCTTACACAGTGCGGTGTCTCAATATTTCGCGAATCATCGTAAAACATACCAAGGCACATTTTGAGGGGTGGACAAAATAAACTTTTTTTTGTGAGTCTGTTTAATGTTCATTTATCATTGATTTAATATAAATAAATAAACAATTATTGTTTCTTAAAGTTATTGAAAGTTAGATTTTTGATTCGCAGAATCTAAAACTGATTTTATTTTTTAAAAGTCTTATGAGCGTATAACGCTAAACAGTGTCGCTAATAAAACAATTTTCTTTCAAATAATGCTTTATTTAAAATAGTGTTGTAATGTTCCACGATATTACAGAAATAATTTCCAACGTTCATTATATCATAATAAAATATTCAGTTTTTTTTTGTAAAAAGTTGTTGCAAATTTTTTTCATGATTACATCTGCTATACAAACACAGATATCATACATATATTACTGTACTTATTTTTTATTACGCGGTTTTCTTAAACATTATTTATTTATTAATAATCATATAAAGGGTCCGCCAAATAACTTTTTTTTTTGAAAATGCTATAAAAAAAACTACTGAATATTTTCTCAAATTTCTTTTTTTATTTGAAAGTACAATCCTTCCGGTTAATAATGGAAAATAATTTCATTCAAATGGCTGCCTCGGCTGGCCATGCAGTAGCCTATACGATCGGTCGAATTATTTCCCAATTATGCCTCTGGACCGAAATCCGCACCAAACAGTGACTCGTTTTGGGTGTATCGGCTTTTCAATGTATGCGTGCGGGTTTTCTGTGCCCCAAATGCGACAATTTTGTTTGTTTACATACCCGCCAAGATCAAAATGAGCTTCATCTAAAAAGATGATTTTTTGGCAAAATCGGCATCATTCATTTTTGCCCACATTCTGCAACATTACCATGATTTTCAAAGTAATGTCGCAATATTTTCCAGCGTTGTTCAAGCGTATACACAACCATATTCGTTCAGCGGAAGGATAAAACTAATTATCTGTCAAATCAGACATGAACTAAGTGTTACCATTCACGAAATAAGCGCTAGTTGAAAAAAAACGTTAGATGGCGGACCCTTTAATTACAAATTATATCATATTACCCAAACCGAGCACTAGCTACTATGGCTTTCAACTCGTTGTAGCCAAAACAGACCAATACATCTAGTGGGAATCGAACCCACGACACCCGCACTGATAAGCTAGCACGCTACCAACTAGCCTAACGGGCGCATTTAAAAAACTTATTATTTTGAGATTTAAATTTTATTCCGTATTTTTTGTTTGTTATTTTTTTTTTTTTCAAAACAAAATAAAAATGTTTTAAATTTCCGTCGAATTAAAAATTAAAGAAAATATTTTTCTATTCGTAATAAGAAATTAATTGGTTTTTTATTTTTATATTTACTGAACATTAAATTGCAGCATGATGTTCCGCAATTTTTTTTTTTTTTATTTGTACAGAATGGTTTTTGATATTTGTTGTTTGGATCTGAGGTCCGATTAAACAAAAAACTATTATTTGGTTTTTATTAAGCAATAAAATGGAATTAAAATATTTTTAGAGTTTTTAATTTAATCAGACCTCAGAGACAAGCACAAAAATCAAATAAATATATGAAAAATATTCGAAATATGAACATATATGAACTAAAATATGTACATGACCATATACCCACAATATACAAAAAGAACATTATTTGACTATAGTAATGATAGGCTTCCTAATCAGATTACAACTCTTACGGGTTAAATACTTAAATGATATTAGATGGAAAATATGAGTAAAGAACAGTGGATATGAGATAGAGTGAATCTACTAAATGCATTAAGATCTCAATATTACTAAAATTTTCGAAAAAGAGCAGAGGATACTGAAAGAATGTATAAAAGATTAGATTTAAATGCTGTATGATAGATAATTTGAATTTGGAAGATATAACATGGGTTTTCAAGGCAAGAAGTGACCTGATAAAGCTTAATGGTAATAATTTTTAACTCTCTAACTCTAACATTAATGTTTTGCAACGAAATTCATACCATGTGCTCCACTCGAAAAACAAATAATAAGTTCTTTAACAAAATTGTTTATCGTTGTCTAATTTAGGCGATATGAGCCAAAATATTTTAGAGTGCATTTTGAAAACTAAAGCATATAAAAGAGAAGTTTTGGACAAAAAATATTTCTCTTACCAAGATATAACCACACTCGAAAAACAATTTTTTTCTGCACCTATTTAAGAAGATATCGCGATTTTCGCCTTTTGGAAAAAGCGAAATTAGGCGAAAAACTATCTAAACTTCAAATTATATTGTTCATACTTCAGCGCTTTGCTACTAATACTTAGTGTCTTCTTTCTGCAAAATTTTATAAAAATCCTTTTATTAGTTTATAAGTTAAGAGAGGAATCCTTTAGAGGAATCCTGATAAAATCCTGTAAGTCCTTGCACTAAAGTAAGGACTTATTATTAAAGATAAAGCTTCAATCTTACTTATATTTTATTATAAAAAGCTTTAAGTCAACTTAAATTGGTTTTTTTAGATTTTTAAAAACAATATTTTTTTTAAAAATAATTAGTTTTTGAAATTTTACGAAATTTTTATTTTGAAGCTTTCCGCACACGAAAAATTTATTCTCAAAATATTTAGCAAATTTAGTTTTCTATCGGAATATATTAATTTCTAATCGGAATATATTAATTTCTAAGTATAAATTTTATGAAGACTACCCTGAGGCAGCCTTACCTGTAAGAGGGTTTAGTTGCCTCTTCAGACATATTTATGTACGCTATGCAATTTAAAAGAAAAAGAAGACATAGAACACTTTATTGGTCGTTATTGTACGTTAAAAGAGTTTAAAATGTTCACACAGAGAACAATTTAGCTATTTGCCAACTGAGATTCGGTAAATATGACTCAAATTCAGTTTTTACGAATTTCAGTCGGTTGGTACAACTGAACATCAGTTATCACAATAAATTTCGGTTAATTCAACAGAATTTTAATTGCAACACCCAAAATATTCAGAAAACTAATATAATTATCGTTGTACTAACAGAATTTATAAGTTGTTATCACTAAAATACATTTTTCAATTCGGTAGGCACTTTATTTCTTTGTGAGTTGTATCTTTTTAAATCTGTACTTAATGAAGAAGAATTAATAAATATTTTAGATGGTAAAACATTATGTTATAAAATTTTAGCAAATTATATAAAAATATGCTTGAAATACAGAGATTTTTCAATAATAGAATTTAATCAATTAACATAACAAATCTATCGTGTGTGTAAAAGTATTAAAAATAGTCATTCGACTGACGACATTTTTTCAAACTTGTATATTTAAATTTTTATTCCTTATATATCTACCCTACACCCAGAGAAATAATGTACCAACAAAATTGAAAAGTGTATTTTAATAGTAACAACTTATAAATTCAATTAGTACAACGTTATTTACATTAGAATGCCGAAAATTTTGGGTTTTGTAAAATTCAGTTGAATTAACCGAAGTTTGTTGTAAAAACTATTGTTCAACTACCGACTGAAATTCATAATATTCGAATTTGAGTCGTAGTAACCGAATTTCAGTTGGCAAATATCAAAACTTTTCTCTGTGTGTATAGTTTAAAATATGATTTGTTTAAAGTATGTATAGTTTAAAATATGATATATCACAAAATTGAAAATAATAAAAAATAACAAAATACAAAAAAAAATAATACCATACCCACAATTATCGGACCCGAACATTTATGATACCTCATATATGATAATACAGTGCACTCGCGAAAATATGAACACCCTAATATATGAACATCCCAAAATATGAATATTATTTTTCTTCCATTGACTACTCTAAAATATGAACTTAGTGCCAAAGCTTTAAAGTATGAACAGCTTATTTTTGTATTTTTAACGGATTTTATCAACCTACGCAGTGTTTAAATCTAAATCAACATGGTAGTGGTTAAATTTTGATTCAACTGCATTATAATTTGGGGATTTTCCTAGCTGTTTGATTTTAAATTGTCTTCACCTGTCAATCAAAATTTCTAACATACACGTTTTAGTTAATGCTCAGATTCAGCTAGAATTCCTTATTCGTTTTGTGAATATAAATTTAACGTGAAAAGTTCTTTTTTTGTTTTTTTTTTCAAAAATTAATTGTTTTTTTTAATCCAATAAACAATAAATAAAAAATTTAACATAAGAAACTTTTATTTTTATTGGAAAAACGATTTTAAAGGTAAATTAGATGCCATTCGCAAATATGAACAATCTAGCAAAAGTGAACTGGCTTGGTTTTAATTAGTTCATATTATCGCGAGTGCACTGTATATGATAATTTTTACATAGGCATACACAATATTAGGTATATAAAAACTGTTGAAATTTTCAAGAAAAAATTTTTTTATTAGCATATTGTTCTGCCAAAAACTCTATAAGTTATTTTTTGATTTTAACTTCCCAGGAAAACTTGCTATTACCATAGAATGGGAAATGGAAGAAGAAAACAAGAATCAGAAGTACTTATAGTTGAGGCCAAGAACACCTGATTTTAACATGGGGGTGTCATAGGAGGCAAGGCCTTGCCTTGTGCTTACATATAGGGACAAAAAAAAGACGTTACAAAATATGTAGTGAAGTCACCAGTTACACATAAGTACTTATTTCATTTCTTATTTGTAGCATCAAAAGTAATGTTTAAAGCCATTATATGACGTATTACTTGTAAGGATGTTAATAAGTAGTTATTTATAGGTGCAAAAAATAAGTACGTATTAACATGTACCTAAATAAGAAGGTATTAATAGGCAATAAAATAACTAGTTATTAATAAGGAAAATTATAACTAGTTATTAATAGGTCCTAAAATAACTACAATTGAATAAACTTAAAGAATGGTTTATCGTAAACCAACCAACGGTAAAAATGTGCCAACAGCCTTTTAAAGATTTTAAAACATGAAAAGCTAGATGTACCTATATCAGTTAATGGGCTTGTGGGAAAAAAACCTCGTTGCCAAGAGCGCACAGTTTCCCCAGGTAAATATGTCCATATTGGATTAAAGCATCATCTGGAAAATAAAATAACACTTATAGAAAATTCATTGTTGGAAGAACTTTTTATTGATGTTGGAATAGATGGCTTGCCAATATTTAAAAGTTCTGGTGTTGGATTGTGGCCGATTTTGGGACAAATAGTTAATATTCCAAATAGTGCAGTTTTTATAATTGGATGCTATGTAGGTCCAAAAAAACCAATCGACATAAATTGCTATTTACATGATTTTGTAAATGACTTTTCTGACTTGAAGTATAACGGATTTTTGGTTAAAACCAAACTAATTCAACTGAAAATATGTGCACTTATTTGTGACGCTCCTGCCAAGTCCTTTGTGTGTGGCATAATGGGGCATATGGCACTAAATGGATGCCCAAAATGTCAGCAAATCGGTCAGAGAATTGACTATGTCACTACTTTTTCCACAACAGCCGGCGAAATGAGAACCAACGAGGATTTTTATTTCTTAATTTCTTAATTTTGTTATTTACTAAATAAGCTTTTGTTTTGTGAGAGTCGTTTATATATAACTATATATTTGTTTGCTTAAATAAATTGCATTTAAATTATTAATTATGATATATTATGAATCTTTATAAATATACCTTACAAAAAAGTAGTTACTTATTACCTTACAAGTACCTTATTTCTTTGGCCCTTCCTAATAAGCAGGTATATAACACAATATTAGTAAGACATAATTGTTTAGCTTCCAAAATAAGTAGTGATGTATGTTCATATCAGTAAGGTATTATTTCAGACCTTCAAAATAACAACAAATGTAATGGATAGTCATTATTACGAAAGGTCTGAAATAAGTGATAATAAGTTACTTATTATTTTTGCTATTCCAAATAAGCAGATATTAACACAATATTAGTAAGGCGTTGTTTTTTATATTACAAATAAGCAGTTACATATATTCATATTAGTAAGGTATTATTTCGGACCTTCAAAATAACAAAAACTGGAATGGATAGTCATTACTTTGGAAGGTCTGAAATAAGTCCTACCCATTACCAAAGTTTTGCTGGGTTTTTAAGACAACTTTTAATTTTGCTCAAAAAAAATAAAAGTCAAAAAAATAACATTTATTTTTGCTCGAAAGAATAAAAGTCAAAAAAAAACTTTTTGCAGCTGATTTTTTTGATAAAACGAATAATAATTAATTAATTATTTTTTGATCAATGGTAATAATCTTTTTTACTTCGAGCTCATATAATATATATTAGTTCTCATGTAGTGAGTAAACTAGTTTATATGAATGTTTGATGTTTGGCATAGGATTGTTACCGCTTTCAAAACGTGTTCTGATGATGGGAACCTAGAAAATTCCCGAAATAGATCTATCAACACATTCCTGAAAGGGTCAAAGAATAAATTTAAAAACAAAAACTCTATAGATTATTTGTTAGGACAATATCCTAATAAAGAAATATAGAGTATGGCCTCGAACTTGAATAATTTTCATTTTCATTGCAAAATTAAAGGTCGAAAAACATAATTTTTATTTTTATAAAAATTATATTAAAATTACGCTTCTTGTTAAATATATTAAATATTTATATGACATACTCTATCAGCAACAAAAAAATATGATTTAAAATTTTCTACAAGTATGTTGAACATAAAAATGCTATGTTTTTTTTTTTTTTGACAAGAATCAAAATATAATGTGGCGCAAAAATAACCTTCCGATGTTTTTTTTTTTGATTATGTATTTATTATATATAGCATTTTCTGATAGGAGGATTACTTTTGCGCCACCTTATATAATTTTGCTCGGCACTGTGGAAACTTGACACAATAGTACGAACTATGTTACAACATGAAAAAAAAATGTAAATGAACGCGAAATATGAAAAAGTAAAAACTTTACATAATTTATTTGGTAAAATGTGTAAAAAAGAAGGAAGAAGCAAAAAAAACTTTAACAAATAAACAGAAAAAGTACTACACTACTTTATGAAAAACTTCCTGCAGTAATACCTTGGTGTGCATTGAGCAATGTGAATAAATTATATTGTTCATTCGAGTGGCTCGATACTAAAAATTAAAGTAAACATTTTAAAACTGTATTTAATACAAAAAAAAAAAAAAAAAAAAAAAAAAACTACTAAATAGAAAATTCTTCAGTAATTAATTATAATGATATAAATTACACAGAAAAAATTATCAACCTAAAATGTCTAATTAAAGATTTGATTTGAATTAAATTTGTTTGTAAACAAATATTTAATAGAATCAATTAATATTTTAATTAACTTGTACATATATATATAAATACATGTTATTTTAGACGTAATTCTGAAATAATATATTAATACACTCTATGCTTAAATAAAACATTTTCAGAATAAAGCAAAATCCATTTAAAGTTTACAAACAAAAAAAAAACACACACACAGACATACAAACAGACGCAGCATTAACAAAAAGACACGTACAAATGTATCGTTCACTGTTTGTGAGTATCATATTTTTCTTTGTAGAAGTTATTTACAGACTTGGGCGACGTCAATTACATTTCAAAATCGTTCTCTTATGAAATTTTTCTATATCATTAATAATTTCAGACCTACACTCACACTAGTGGGCTTAAACGCTTGCTTGGGAAATTTGTAAAGTCTTTAATACCAAACATGGGGATTAGTAACAACATGTGGGTATTTAATTACAGGGCAATTATAGGGCTAGCTTATCGAACCTTATAGGGCTAGCTTATCGAACCATTCTTGCTGTTCTCGTTCATTCATTCGTAAAAACCTTCTTGAAGTGATCATATCGATCACATCTCCAGCCTCTGCAGGCATTTAACTTTGTTGTGAATCTATCTAAGCACAATAAAAATAAAAAACACTTTTTTCGCAATTCAAAGTCTACAGCGGACAAACAAATAAATAAGTACTAACCTGTAATAAAATGCAGAAAATACGAACAAACACGCTAGCACAGCAAAAGCAAGTTTTTGTTTTACTAAAACACGTCTGATCGAAACCACAGCTGAATTTAGATTAAATAAAAACACTGCGACAATTCTAATTCTGCAGCGGACAAACAAACAAACAAATTAGCATCAGAAATGCAGAAAACATGCACAAACATGCACTATTCATAAATTTGCCATACAAATATGTTTGTGGTACAATTGTACCAAGGATGACAATGAAGGCATAGATGTACGTTTGCCACTCCCACCGATTAACGACACATGAACAGACACAACAAATGTGATCATTCAGCTCTTTAGATGCACAAATAATATCAAAATTTTGTTTTCAAAGTTCAAATTGGTACAGCTGTACCAAGGATGTCACACAAGGGTTAAAAAAAAAATCATAAAAAATGCACTAAAAACGGAAAATTTGTTTTTCTTTGCATTTTCTTGAAGAATTTGTATTTGAAAATTTATTTTTCAGTATAGTTGGAGTAACTTTTAGAAATTTATTTTAATTGCCACCGGAAAAATTAATAAAAGATTGAATAAAGCTAAATCGGTACATTTTTAAAACAAGAAATTTAAATTTGCAAAAAGCGCTTAAACTTCCGAAATTATTGTTGAAAACTCAAAAAAATATTTTTATTGAAACAAAAAATATATCGCTAAAATATGCTTTCGTTCTCAAAAAAAAAATTTGCTTAAAAATAAGATTTTTTTTTATCTTATAGAAAATAAGATTTTTTTATAGAAATATGCAATAACAAGATGCAAAAATATGCTATAACAAATCAATGCCAGAATTCGTCAATTGTTCTAAAAAAGATAAATTTCTCGTTAATTTTGCAATACGACGCACAGGAAAAAACATAAAACAACATATTTCTGGTGTCGTTGAAACAGAAGATATTTTGTTTCAAATTTATAACGAGCTTTCAACCTCCGTATATTTATAAAAATAAAGCAAATCAAACATATTAGCTAGGTTGATACTAGTATTCCGATCTGGCTAAAGATCTCATCAGAACCCAAAGTTTTAGAAAAACTAGAGCCTCAATAATAGGCAGAACTTTAACAAAAAACTTATTAATCATCAATTTTGCTCTATTCTTGTCTTCCTAGTAATCACGGATTTTTGTATAACAAAAATCCGTGAAAACTTCTAAGAATTTTAGATTTACAGAAGTTTAAATGTTTCGTTGGGAAAAAGAAATAAACGCCAGAAAATTTAACAAAAACAAAAGTGCTAAATCCGGCAATGAAACTGTAATTAAAAAGACAGGAGGAAACCAAAAGTAAAAAAAAAATATTTAAAAAACAACAAAGTCAATATTTTTTAAAACCAAAAACTCTTAACAAAAATTTACACGAGCGCTCGAAAATTAAAATTCCAAAAATTTCTAAAATAGCCAAAAAAGACAAATTACTTTTCTCTGGTTTTAAAAGAACAAATTTTCCAAATTTAATTTATGTTTTTAATTTTATACAAGTGTTTGACAACTTTTTTTAGATTTTGTTTGTTATAAATTTTCTTAAATAATAATCTTAAATACACAGAAAAACTGAATGAAATAAAAAAAAAATATAAAAAAAAAATGATATCCCCAGTCCGGAATCGATCTCGCATCCTTCTGATTGCAAATCAAACCACTTACCACCTCAACCTCCATATAAAAAAAAGAATATATGAACTTATGAAAAAGCACTTCTTAGGATGTTATCAATTTAGATGCCAATTAATTTATATGGTGATGTAAATGCTGTTTAAAATAACTTTAATTTAACATTTTTGGCAAATAATAACAATAACTTCTATGCAACAGAAAAATGTGTGTATGCTAATCCCTTGAAAGTCAATTTAAAAAGGTTCTTAAAGCACTACTTCCACTTTATATTGCTTTATATTTAAGTAAATAAAAGCCATTATTTATGTTTTGAGTGAAAATGGAATAAATTTTTGAATAATTTGAACATTGCGTATTTGAAAATTTCTTGGTCCGATCGGTCAGATTTTGAAATTGTGCATGCAATTAATGAACTAATTTATAGTAAAGAAATTCATTTTCATATTTCCTCATAAAATTAAAAAGATTAAGCTCTTTTATATTATTAAACAATTTTTTAAAAAGATCCCTTCAAAAAATTTAGTTTTTCAAATCAAAAAATTTATTTTTGCAAATAGTTATATGGTAACTCTGGAAAACAATCTTCCAAATTTTATTCTTGATGGTTGTAAAAGTGTTGAGCAATTTTAATATTTTTAAATCAATTTATTATATTTAGCCAGAAAAGATATAGTCGTTTATAAGTACTGGGTCGGAAACGGAACACCGTTTCAATAATGAGTTAAACACAAGTGAAAATAAGCATTTCCTATATACTAGCTATGAAGGATAATAAGCACAGTTATTAATAATTATTTTTTTTATTTATTAATAATCAATAATCATATAACTACAAATTATATACTATTTCCCTAACGGAGCACTAGCTACTATGGATTTCGGCGCGTTGTAGCGAAAACAGACCAGTGACTCTGGTGGGAATCGAACCCACGATCCCCGCACTGATAAGCCAGCACGCTACCAACTAGCCTACCGGGCGCACTTATTAATAATAATTTTTAGTTCTTAAATCCTTTAAGTCTTAAAATTTTTGTACTTTATGCACATATATCTAATAACAGAAAAATTCAAAAATGTATCTTTTTAAATCCCAATTTTTTACCAACATTTAAATATAATTTAATTGAGAAATTAAATTTTGCTGAATATATCATTAATTCCCGGCGAAATCGACACAACTCTTAACAAAATTGTTCTGATTTTCAGTGCCGGTTTACATTTTTCAAAAACTTAAAAATATAAAAAAAGTTTGGAAATTTTAAGAGCCATAGTTCGTTTAGTATATAACCTATTTCCAATTTTTATAATCTGGAAATAACCGTTTTTTCTAAAAAAATTTCGAATTTCAAAAACGGTTACATTTCTACATAGTACAGAATTTTTGGAACTTCATTTCTTTTTAGGGACAAGGAATGTAGAAAAGTCTTAAGATTTTTTTTTTAAAAAATCTTACTATCTTTTTTTATACAAAAACCACACTTTTATGTTTTTTGGATTTATAACATTTTTTAATAAAAAATATGAAAATACATTGTTTAATTTCACTCCACACTAATGTACATATTATGAATATTATAAAGGATATACGTACTTATGATAAGGAAGTTTATTAAAATGCAAAACCAAAAGAAGCTACTTATACATATTTGTTGTTCGTGTTTACATTTATTATTACATTTTTACGCTTAACATATAACTTGATGTGCAGCGCTTTAAATAAAAAAAAAAGAAATACATAATTTTTTTTTTTACAGTTCAAGAGAAAAATTTAAATCTTCTTAAAATGAAACTGTCAGACAAAATTAAATCTGTAAATGTGCAAACGAAAATTTGGAACAGGATTTAAAAGAGTGACTTATAAATAAAATCATGCGGTTTTTTTGAAATCCTCGTTAAATCGGTCCAATAAGTTGGCATAATATTCGCCGTTTATTGTTTTTTCCCTTTTGAAGGTAAGCGATGTGGATTATCCCGCGTGTATCCCAAAAAACTATTGCCATCACCTTATTGGCCGACAAACTTAACTTGGCCTTCTTCGGAGCCGGTTCAACCCGGATAAACCCATTGTTTAGACTTCTGCTTGATCTCCGGAGTGTTGTAATGCATCCATGTTTCATCCAGAATTACAAAACGCAGCAAAATCTCATGCGAATTGCGGTTAAACAACTCCAAACAATCCTTTGAAGTTGTCACACGATTACGTTTTTGGTCAATTGAGAGGAAGCGCGGCACCCATCCAGCAGACAGCTTTCTTAAACCCAACTGATCATTTAAAATCGAAACCACACTGCCATATGAAATGCCTATCGTATCAACAATCTCACGCACTTTTACTCTTTCGATTGGCCAACACCATATCCTGGATATTTGCGACATTTTCGGGTGTCAATTGCCCGTCCAGAACGTTCAGCGTCATTTGTACTTGTGCGACCACAACGAAAGTCAGTAACCTACTTTTTACCATTGAAATCGATAGTACAGAGTCCCCATAGTATTTATCAAGCTTTTCTTGGTTTAATTGAATTGGTTTAATTGACATTTTTTTTACAAAAGATAATGTTTAATGAGCACTTCCAAATTCACTTTTTTCCATTTTAAAAAAAATCCACTAGGTTGTATATTTTGAACAGCTGTTAAACGCAAAGTAAATGAAGGAACTTGCTCAAAATTTGACAGTGGTCTATTAACAGTACTTGACGTAAGCAGTGTTGCACGGACTCATTGATCCGTCCTCGTAACTTCTAAAAAAAAAAAAAATTTAATTTTTATCCAAAAATACATGTCTAATATTTTTGAAATAAGAATACGGCTGCCAAATTTGTAAGCAAACAAAATTCGCGATGGTCAAAAATCGTTCTGTTTTACATTGAATGACTATTGTAAGCATGTTTTTTTGTGTTTTCTCCACTAGCAGATTTCAAATATGTTAGATTTTTAAAAATCGGTTAAGAAACAATAGAATGGCGAGCAATTAAAATTTTTATTTTCAAAAAGTTCCCTACTTTGGGGAGTCATATTACCACTACAGGGTGAGCTGAGAGGTTCAATTCAAAATTTATGTTCGATATTACGTCGGTTATCTCTGTATAAAATTGTATCGCAATCGGACTAATAAGTAAGAAATAGCCGGATTATTTCCAAAAATTTGTAATATCCCACTATAGACTGAGAGTTAGCCGATAGGAAAGCCAACTTTAATTTTTTTTTTTTTGTCATTCATATTATCGTATAATTTTGTATAAACATTTAAGTCTCTGCGTATAATAATATTAAATTGCATTTGTAAAACATTTTCTTTTCCACTTCATTTCGTTTTATTCTCCTTTATTTGTTTCTTTTAGATATGGACCACATTTTGAAGATGTTCAGCTGGTGGGACAACCGACCAATATGACAGTACAAGCGGGCAGTAGCATTCATTTAAATTGCAGAATATCCCTGCTGCAAGATAAGACTGTAAGTATATTCGAGCTTAACACAAATTCTATACAAAAGCATGCTATAAGAATGAAAATGTAGTTATACACTCAAAAAAAAGGCCTTAAAGTCAGCCACATTTTTGCGGGGAGGATCCTTGCTGAAAAATTGCTAATATCAGCATAAAAAATAGTAAATTCAGAAAAAATTGTGCTGAATTTAGGAACTTTTTTGTTGATATAAAATGTTGCTGACTTTACTGACTTTTTTTTAGTGTAGTAAGTGGAAGAAGACTAAGAATATGCTATATCCTTAGAGGAAAATGAGAATTTAAACTTTATTGGAAAGATAAAAATAAACGAACGAATGAAAAAAGTTTAATATACAGTGACCGACATAAGTTTTGGCACAGTTATTTCTATCACAAAAGATTCTTCACTACGTTAAAAATAATTTAATATTACAATTCAACATTTTTATCAAGATGATGATAAATTGACATGTCATAGATTTAATTGTAAAAAAGAAACATTAATTATGTTTTAAAAAAGAACGAAAAAAAATAGCAAAAACATTTGTTTAGTCTGTGTTTTATGTGACAAAAGCTTTGAATAGCTAGTTCTTTTTTAAATTCTTTCCTGTTAATTCAAACTGTGCACTTTTTCCAAAAGCTCTGGGCTTTGTACGGGTACACTTTATAGGCTTAATGTGTTCTAGTCAGAAAATCTGCGTTCGATGGCTCGATTTTCTAATGATATTCAACAACGGTTTTACTTTTAAATTTTAAAACATTAAAACCAAAAGTTTATTTTTCGATCTTTTATCATAAATTATGATGTGAGCAAGATTATTCAAGTTCAAGATCATTTGTTTTTTGTTTAACAAAAACCAGTGCAATGCTTTATTTATTAATTAAAAAATTTCTTCATCCGCTTATTTAATGCATACTTTATCTACTGACAGATCGTTATATATTTCATTTCGCGTCACCGAAAATCTTCAGAGGACCAATGTAGAAGAGGTAGAAGATTTGCCCAAATAATAATTTTTGGGGAAATAATCTTGGCCCACATCATAACCCCCAAACTTCAAAACAAATATATTATTTATAGAAAAATCGTAATGCATTTGCATCTGTAAAGAAACAAACTGGATTGCAGCTGTAGGACATAAAAATAAACTGAAAATTTGCCGGCTTTACATACTTTGATTAAGAAAACAAGCTCTTATTTTGATAAAAAATAACTCGGTAAACCGAAAAAAATCTTCGGCAGAGCTTGCGACAAATGTAATATGTGAATTTATTGCATTGGTATCTCAGTTATCAACATATGAACACTTCTTTATGTCTGTTCCCTTTTTATTTTCGTATCACTAAAAACCTTTCCAATTGTATATATAACTAAAGTCAACAGAAAAAATGGTTTTGCTTAACTCATCATTACAAACCCGTTTATGGACTCCACTAGCTGCACCCCAAAAAAAAAAAAGTTAGCAAAATTTTAGTCAAGAGGGTGCTTGCAAAAAAAAAATTGCTAATGTCAGCAAAAAAAATATCAGCTCGCTGATTTTCAGCAACAACACTTAGTTGATTTAAAAATTAAAAATTATTGCTAAAAGTTAATAAAATTATTGCTGAATATTAGTAGACTGAAAAAAACTCAAAAAATTTGTTGGAAAATTATACTTTAGTTAATTAATTTGCTGAAATTCTTAATTTTTTTTTGTTATTCTTTCAAAAATAATTTATAATATCGCTCATTTACTTCAAGACTGTCTTAAGTCAAAAAATGCGATTTGCGAGTTATTGATGCAAATTTATTAGTTATATCATGCTTTATATTGTGAAAAAATTTCATATTAATATCATGTATACTTTTCTTTAAAGTGGGTGCAAAGAGTATATAATTCATAGAGGAACTGTGCTAATCACGGGTCTCGCGATATTTATTAGAAAAATACATTAAAACCCCATATTTATAAAAAACGTGACAAAATAAATAGAGAAAGGGTCGAACGTAACAGATATGGATTGAACACTTTAAAGTCGTTTTCTTCAAAATCGTATTTTTTTAGTTATTTCAGTCTTGAAGTAAATGAGCGATATATTACAAAATATAAAAATGTTCATAATCCCACAATGACGTCACGAATTAATTTAATATCTAAAATCTTTCAACTACTTACATCAATGGTTGTCTAAGTGATGGCGTCTTTCTGGAAACGAAACAAAACGAAATAACAAAATATGAAATAAACAACCCTTTTTTGCGATAAGAGAGAGGAAACATACAAAATTACGTAAGATGTGTGTGGGCCTGTCTTTCGCTTTAGTGTGTCTACATGAAAGTATATTTGTTTGCAATTTCACCACAGAACATTAATAGTCGCTATAATCATTTACATTTTACAAATACAAATTTAATCTTTATTAAATTAAAATATTTTATTTTGTCTTTAATTTAATTAATAGACAATTACTTAAAAACCGGTGACAACACAAATTTTAAGTTTTTAATCTGCAATTTATATGTATATGATAAATATTGTTGGCGTCGTTTTGTTTTATTATGTATGCAAAGCAGATACAAAAATTTTCCATGGTTGTTTTTTTTATATGTCTTACAAGAGTTATACTTTTTAGTATCATATTGCTCGTCTCTACTACACGTGCTGCTCTTCCCTACTGACATGCTGCAACATCTTCTCTCTGTGTATACCTTTCAATCTGGTTGGCGTACACACTTTTAATGTGCTTAGCAGAACAATTTTTTGCGATAATCAAATTAGTAAAACATTAGTAAAATATTAGTAAAACATTGGTTCAAAACAGTTAACTGCTAAAAAAGTATAACTAAAATTTTAGCTGAAAACATAATTTCAACAAAAACTTGCTGAAAATTTTTATTCTTGATTTACAAGACGTTTTATTAAATTTTCTACTAATTTATTTTTTTGAGTGTAGGGCTTCAAGATGAAAAAATGTTAAGTATTCCACTTTAAAAGATTTATGTCCTTATGTATTATGTGCAGTGCAACATTGAGTCAAATAATTATTTTGATGCATTAAATATCGTCTACTGGTTTTGTGGAACTGATTTTTATATGTTTAATGGGTTTGTGCGCCCCGTTAGGCTAGTTGGTAGCGTGCTGGCTTATCAGTGCGGGGGTCGTGGGTTCGACTCCCACCAAAGGTACTGTTTTGTTTTCGCTACAACGCGCCGAAAGCCATAGTAGCTAGTGCTCGGTTAGGGTAATAGTATATAATTTGTAATTATATGATTATTAATTAATAAAATAAAAAAAAAAAAATATGTTTAATGGACAAAAAGATTATCTCAATGTTTACTCCAAATCTTATAAATATTTCATCTAAAGTGTGAAATATCATAAATTTGTATTTTTAAAAGTCTTGAATTCAACTCTCTCGACTGAAAATATTAAAATTTGAACACTTTGTATGGACCCACATATTGTAGTGATCCCTTCGATAATCACAGACTTTTATTAGATCTAACATTTAAGAAAGAAACTAAGTACAAATAATGCTCCGAAAGCTCAACATTTGCAATCAAAATTTAATTAAAAGATTTAATTACAAAAATTATCAAATGAGCGCCTAATTAACTTCTAACAGAAAGAATAATATTGGTGTGTCAAAACATTTGTCCACAAAATATATTAGCATTTTACTTATTTGTTAAATATTTTTGCAATTAGAGCTGTTTTCTTCATTTAAACATTGAGTTACTATTTAAAACACTTGTAAAATATATAATTAAATGAGTTGTTCTAAAAATGTTGCGTTTTTGTTTCATAGAAAGAAGGATTTATATTATTTATATTAAGAAAGCTAACTGTGCCGAAACTTTTGTCTGTCACTGTATATTATTATGCAACTTTGTAAATATAATTTTCTTTTTAAACTATGCACGTTTGGCCACAGAAAAAGCCAAACAAAAACAAGCTAACTAACTGTAGTTTCTTACAGTTCAACTTGTTTCTTCTTCCATCTAATACTTTAAACTTAAATGAATGCAACCCTATACTGCACAATGTGGTAGAGAGTGGAGTGTTGTTGAATTTTAAAAACTTCCGCACTCTGATAATATGCACATTTCCTTAACGGCCATAATAAGGCTTTTATATACCCGATTACACTTTGACTTGTTTGGTTATTTTAATGTTTCTATTTTTATTTTCTGCTTACTTGACTACACTCGTTTTAATATTTAAACTAACGAAAGAACAAAGTTGTTGGTCTTTAAATGGGGGAAGAATACCATAAATCATAATTGTGATTATGTTGAGTACACTTAGAGAATTATCGTAATGAATTTTTGCAAAAAATCAATGAAAGGCGTTGTGGTGTAATGGTTAGCGTGTTGGACTGTTACACAGATGGTCTCGGGTTCGATTCAAGGTGACGACAACATCAATTTAGAAAAATAATATGAATGATTTTTTTATCACTTATATGTATCGCAGAGCCCACCTTCGGTGTTCCCATATCACTTAACACCACCGAAGTAAAATAATGAATCAGGGATATGAAACAAAAAGCTTCAATAAATTCGCAAATCTACGAGCAACAACTGTTCTGAGACTTATCATCTCGCGACATTACAGTGTTGCCATGTTCAAAGCCTTTTATCTCTCACCACCTTTCATCTCTCCACTATCCAATTTCCAAAGAAAGCAACACATTAATTAATACGAAGAATTTCTTGAGTGTTGTTTCTCTTAAAAAAAAAAAAAATTGCACAAAAATTCGTCCATTGAAACTTTTCATTAAGCTAATTCAAGTTTTCATAAAATTGCACAGAAATGTGGAGAGAAGAAACAAGAAACTATGAGAACATTTTGGTTTGATTAATTTGACTGATTAAAAGGTTTGTTCGTGGCTGCAAATTTTTATATTATTCCAGAGAGATGATAAAACTCAAAAATATTAAAAGTTTATTTTTGTATTAAAAATACAAAATAATTCTTTTCGGATTTTCTATATTTTCGTAAGTTTAATTAAAATATTTTTCTACTTCGAGTCCAAAAATATAAATTAAATTTGTTATATTAGATTTTATTTATTGCTTTTCACAAAGTTTGATCATTTTCATGATAGGCAATACAACTATTTCATTGGCATCACCCAAATCTTCAGTTGTCTGCAATAGAAAAAGATAATTGGTTTAACTCAAACCGAGGCATTACATACAATAGACCAAATAAACTCTATGAGAATATTTTTGTCTGCCATAGTGTATAAACTACCTGATCTGGAAGCCTTAATTATAAAATCAAACTATTTGAAAAATATGACAATATCATATTAGATTTTTGGACTTGAGGTAGAAAAATATTCTAAATAAGTATTGCATAATTTTAAAGTTTTATCTGGACATTAGTTTAAAATAAATCTACGATTGTTTGATGGCCTTTGTATTCTTTAAACTTAAAATAAAACAAATAGATGGTGACTTGAAACTTTTAAGCAGTTATTTTATAAAAAAACTGGTTTCATATGAAAAATATGAAGCTTTTAATTTCTTAGTGATTTACTGAAAAATGGTCTTAATTTTTGTAAAATTTTTTAATTCATGTGCAAAAAGTTGTATTATTATTAAAATGGCCAAAATTACTAAATTTTTAAAAATTTAATTCGCATTTTCATTACTCACTAAATGTAACCAAAATTATTCAGATAAGGAATTCTGACGTCATCTGATATCATTACACCACTTTAGTCTGAAATCAAAAATTACGTCAAATTTGATCATTTTTAACTCTCTTTTTAACCCATTTTTTAAGAAAATATAAAAAAATTTATAATGCAGCAAAACTTTACTGCAAGACTGACATAACTCAAAAAACACTATTTTGCCGAAAACGTGTTTAAAGTTTTCAATCCATATCTGCCTCGCTTGACCACTTCTCTATTATTTGGTCACGTTTTATATAAATATGGGGTTTAATGCATTTTTCTCTTAGTCAGAGTTGTGTGCGAATTCGCTAATTATTGAGAGACCCATGAGTAGCGCAGTTTATCTGTGAAGTGCAAAGAGTATACTCTTTGCACCCACTTTAAAGAAAAAATAAAATATAATATCCTCTATCTCGAAAAGTATACATGATATTAATATTACATTTTTACACAATATAAAGCATGATATAACTAAAAAAGCTGAATCATTAACTCAAAAATCGCATTTTTTCAACTATGACAGTCTTGAAGTAAATGAGCGATATGTAACAACAGTTTAGCAGACCGGAGCCATTTTTTGGAGGGTAAGAAGGGGGGCATACACTTTTCTTTCAAATTTTACTACGCCTAAGTACGATACAAACAAAAAGCAGTAAAAGAGTTAGCCCCTAAACTTGGGATTGCGTACCTAAAAACAATGCATGTCTAATATTTGTTTGTCCTTTACAACATATTCAAGTTTCGTTCAACACACTCATAAAAAAAAAGTTCTAGAGAAACGGGTTTGAGCTGGCCTACAAGGTGGAGACTTTCTCCAGTTTTAGTCATCATTAAAGCGATTTCCGAAAACAGTTTCAATGCATGTCTTCGCGAGATTATTAACCACATACCAAACACTATGTTCATTACTTTTGAGATTTGGCCAGGCCGCCAAGGGAGTGATTTTTACAATTCATGCCCGTCGAAGTGGGAATTTCCAAAACTCACGCCTTAATGGCCGGGGAAAATATTACCAAATTTTATAATGTTCCTGGCCACAAAATACCATGTCAATGAGATAAAGTCATATTCGAAGGAACTCATATTCATAATTTTGGGTTCATAGCCAAAGGGGAGACTTTATTCCATTTTGTGCCATCCCAGCAAACTAAAAATGGAGTTGATTGCTAAAGATTCAATATTTTTTAAAAAGGTTGTGGTTAAGAAGAAGAATAAACGTTTTTCTCAAAAATTATAAACACTATTAATTTTTAAATCAGACTAGACTAGATTCTGCCTTTTTTTTTCATTGATTCCAAATTCATTCCTGATTTTCCGCTTCTAAAGAAGTTCTGTTTCACAACTTCCACAAATGGGATTTTGAACAATATTTAATCTTTTGTAATCTATTCTATCCAACTCGGCTCAATCTCAAACTTAGCGTGCAAAAGTGAGGGGGGAAATATAAATACTATATACATTGTTTTTTTGTAAAAGAGCATATCGGAAATATGTGAAATTCAAATTTTTTGGACCTAGCGTTAAAATACTTAAGAAAAGGTTCTGATATCGATGTCTACTTTGAAGGCAGCGTTCCCACCAATTAGGTGAAAAAATGCTTTTGGAAAAGTTAAAAAAATAATGCAAGTTCCAGCGCACTCTGGATTATCTCCTAGGAGAGTTCCCTTGTGAACATAAAAAGAATTAAACTTTCATTAAACCATAAGCATTGCTTAAGATGCAATGAATAAGGATTACAAAATCAAACTTCCACCCTATGACAAGCCCATATAAAATTCATTGGTTCCGAACCTTACTTTCATAAATCCAAATCATTGCAATGCGTTGCTTCTTAATCTATTCTTGCGATGCTTTTTTGCTGCGTTACTCCAGGAATATCTAAAAATATTTCTAAATTGCTTCTTTATCTATTCTTTTGATGCTTTTTATTTAGGGGTTTCTCTAGGAATATCTAAAAATCCCATCTTAACGATCACTGGATGAGAAACCTCCACGCCAAATTTCGAGTTGCTAGCTTCTGCGGTATGGAGTCAGTTAGTAACGTTATTATTTTATAAATATAAAGATTTCAAAGGACGATTTCTCAAAGAACGAATAAAATATTTGAAACGTTTAACCTCAATTTTAAAGGTAACAAATAGAATTTTCAGATGATTTAACTAATTTTTTTGCGTAAGAAATAAAGCGAAATCAGGTTTTTGTTTTAGTTTCTATTAAGATATTTGAAAATCCTAATGTGATGGAGAAATTCTGAAATCAGACTCGTATTCAAACCTTTAGAACGTATACTCTTGCCATACGGTCATAAATTTTTTCATATTTTATCGGTCTGTGTTTGTCATCTTTTAAGATAAACGTTTTTTCTTAAATTTACTTTCAAGTTTCTCTCATGTGTTACTTCCCTTTTTAAATTACCAACAAAATAGTTTTAAAAGCACTTTTCTTAGAAACTTTCTATGAATATTATACATTACTTAAGAGGAAAAAAATTCCAACAGGTCTCCTGGGTGCGTCGTAATGCACAAGGTGAAAATGCTTTGGATTTATTAACTGTTGGCTTGCATGCTTATACCGGCGATAAACGTTACAAAATGGAATTTCAATATCCCAGCAATTGGCGTTTGAAAATCAACAATGTAAAAAAAGACGATGAGGCCACTTATGAATGTCAGATATCAACACATCCGCCAAGGGTTATACAAATAAATTTACACGTTAATGGTATGGATGGCTTAATAAATCAAAAGATTTAGTAATCAAGATCATAATTCACTGTTTCGTTCTATTTTTTTTTAATTTTTAGCTCCTAAAGTAATGATTGTTGATGAATTTGGTGATCCCTTGCAAGAAAAATATTATGAACAAGATTCCACATTACAATTATCCTGTGTCGTTCGAAATGTTGCCATGTCCGCATCTGTTGTGTTTTGGAAACATAGTGAAGATATTTTAAATTATGATGTTACTAGAGGTGGTATTAGGTAAGTTTAATTCAAACTAAATTCTTAAATTTCTCATAATAAATAGTTTATAAATGTTAATTTATATACATATCAAATCAATATTATTATTATTAGATCATTTCATTCAATTTTTCTTTTTTTTTTTGGTTGTGTTGCTTATTTTATGTTATAGTGTAAAAACTGAACTAATGGATGATGGCGCCAATTCAACATTATTCATTGCCAAAATCAATAAAGCCGATTCCGGTAACTATACGTGCTCAATTAGTGAATATCAAAACTATACTATTGTCGTACACATACTCAATGGTAAGTTCAAATTTTATTATCTTTCAAGTATGGTATATAAGGCTTTCCACACCAACTGTTTAGTTTGAAAAATATGTATCAATCTTTAATTTAGAGTAATTATATAATAGATGTTATAGCACTTACATCAATCATTTGATAAGATAATAATAGAACAATTATCTTATACAGATTATTAAAAATATTAGTAATAATAATAATAATTATCATAAATCTTTATTCAAAAATATATTAAAGAAAATTATATTTTAAGTAAATCGAAGATTTTTCATTAATTTTTTAAATTCCTATATGGCAACCCTGAAATTATAATTTTATTAAGTGTAAAAGTATTTAAAAAAAAAAGTCATGATTTATGTTTCAAACAGGGACCGTAACGGTTATAAGTGATATCAAAAAAGTTTCTTTATAACAGTTATTTTGTGGCTCAAAAAGAAAAAAAAAAAACATCCGAAACAGTAATTTTTCAACGTTACAATAAAAGATCGGATGAAACTCTTAATAAGAGAGTTTTATTTCGCCTTCATTAAATAAAACTCTTTGGAGGAGTTTTATTTTTTCCGTCTAAAATAAAACTCATTTGAGGAGTTTATTTTAAAACTCATTTGAGGAGTTTTATTTTTTCTGTCAGAGAATAAAACTCTTTTTAAGTAAAATGACACTCAAAGCTTGCCAGATCATTACAATTTGTAAGGTAGTGTAATTTAATCACTTGCATTGCAATTGAAAAATCGTAATTAATATGAAAACATATGGGTTTTTAATTTGTCATTGTTTGATTCCTACTATTAACCCTTAGAGTACGGAGTGGGGGACTTTAGGTCCCCCAAGATTAGTTTTTCTTTAATAACTTCAAATATAATTTCTTTCTCTCTTTTTCCTTTTAGGTAGTCGAGTTTTATTTTAAGCACTATATAAAAACGTATTAGTGGCATTATGATATTAATTTATTTGTATTTAAAAGGTAAGTTTTTCGTTTGGGGGACCCAAGTTACCCCACGTCGTACTTCACGTTACAAATTTTCTTTGTGATTTTTAGGACAAAAAATGGAAAACCGCAGAAAAAAATTATCCCAGCGACAAATAGTAGACCATTTGAATGCCAGGAGTGATAGTGAGAAATATCCTTGGGACACAGATTGTGACAGTGACAGCTCTTGTTGTATACCTGATGCTTATGCAAGTGAAAGCAGCGAAACGGAAGACGAGATTGAGGAACTTGAAGAAGAAGCAGAATATATTCTTCCGGATATTGATATTAGCGAAGCTGATAATAAAGAAATTATCGATAACGATGTAGATGGAGCTGATGCAATGAATTTTTATATTTATTTTTTTGTATTTTAATTTTTTTAAAGTAAAATTGAATTTCTTAGTTTGTGTTTTTTATTTTAATTATTAATTATAATCATAAGTTTATTTTATGTCAAAAATTAAATTTTTGAAAATAAATGCTGCAAATTTAATTAAATAATCGTTTTTTACTTTTCTAACAGTCTTCCTAATATTATTATGTAAACTTATAAACAAAATAAAAACCATTTTTGAGTGGGGGACTTCAGTGACCCTACTCCGTACTTTATGTCAAAAACTATACTCCGTACTCTAAGGGTTAAATGGTTGTTGTTTTATTTCTTATATATGTAGATAGGGAACAAGAAAGCGAAGGAAGTGATAATGAGGATAAAAAAAGCTTTATATGAAATCGACAGTTTTTTCTCCAAGGCCCTTATCGATTGATAAACCTCTTTTTTTGAGTTCTGGGAGGCTAAAAGAATACACTATCCGTACTTGTATACATTGGCAAAAGCTATACAGTGTGTACCTGCAACCCAGGTAAGCGTGGAAAGAGCATTCTCTGCTCTTAAATTGGTATTGAGCGACCTGCGTTCAAATCTTTCCGCAGAAAATTTAGAAAAAGTTATGTTCGTTCAATTAAACAAATAAATTCCTACACATATTATAGCAAATAAAGTCAATAAAAAAAGAAGAAAATAAACAAAATGAGTTTTATTTTAGAAGGAAAAAATAAAACTCCTTAAATGACTTTCAAAATAAAACTCCTCAAATGAGCTTTATTTTCTGACATGAAAAAAAAACGCCTCAAAAGAGTTTTATTTCAGACGGAAAAAATAAAACTCCTCAAAAGAGTTTTATTTAATGAAGGCGAAATAAAACTCTCTTCTTAAGAGTTTCGTCCGGTCTTTAATTTTTTTGTTGAAAAATAACTCTTAACTGTGGAGTTGAGATCGTTTTCTTAAGATCACAATAGATTCTGAAAAAGCACTTCAATACGAATCGGTTGGTATATAATAGTATATGTCTCCGTTGACTCTAACATAGAGAGTTTTTGATTTAAAGTTTTCTGGATAACTGTTATTTTCGGTCTCTGGTTTCAAGTGAAAACCAAATAAATTTTGTAATATTTGTGTACTTTGTGTATCTGAAAAATACACAATCGATCGACCAGATTTTTAAAAAGTAAGGGGTGTTTTTTTTAGAGGTATAGAACTTTGAAATGGAATAAAACATAGATGAATTTTGGCATTATAATTCAAATATGACTTCTGGCATATGACCGCCATGGCTGGTTCGGACATAGTTTAATCTGAAAGTCCAAATTTCGATGACTTTTTCCAACAATTGTATCCGTATATTGGCAATAACGCCAAGTGGTCAATCGTTTCGGACTTATCTTCGTAGACTAGCGACTTCACATATCAATACAGAAAATAGTCCAGGGGCGTTAAAACGCACGATATTGCGATCATGACTCTATAATCATGACTATATAGTGGTAACCATTGACTGTAACATTCTGACTAGCATTGTTTTTAAAGAATTACGGACCAATAATTCCACCAACCCATAAAGCACACCAAACAGTCAGTTTTTCTGGATGTAGCGGTGTCTCAACATACACTTGAGGATTATCATCTCGGCAGTTTTGTTTATTGACGTATCCATTTAACCAAAAGTGAGACGATTATGTTGACCTTAAAATGGACTTAGTGCGCAAAATAAATTTGGACAATTTGTAAGCGTTGTTCAGACGTCAGTCTATTCATAAATATAAATCACTTAAAAGCTGACAAAATGGCCGCCAGTTAAAAAAGTGTTGCCAACTTAAAGTTCTATACCTGTATAAAAAGCACCCTTTATATGAGCTAATTCAAAATTTTTTGACGCGTTTTGACTTTAGATGCCTCTTATTTCGTAAGGGTTTCGAATTGAGAGAAACGATGGACAGGGCTGAAAATTATTCACCTAAAGCATTGATGGCCATTTGAAACACGAAAAGTTAAACAAATTACTTGAAACTTCCAAGAATTTTTTCATTAATTTTATTTTTTTGATCATAGTTTTTAACTTTTAGATTCAAACCAATACAAAATGTAGTCACTAGACTTGGGAGATAAATTCACTGAAAAAGTAATTTCCATTTCGCTACATGGTGAAAACTTGTAGAGAAACCAAAATTTTCCGATTATTAAACTTACGCAGTTTTTTCCATAGAATTTTTGCGCCGTGTAATAGAAATGAGTTTTTAGGACTTTATTTACAAAACGGAAGTCAGCTCACCAATAACGGAATACAAACATAACAATCTTAAAAGAATTGGCGTAAAGTTTTTTAAATATTAGTTTTATGCGGCTGACATTCACAAATATAATTGAAATTGTAAAAACCACATCCGAAACAAAAGTAATTTTAAAAATTTTACACGCAAAAACTTTATGAACTTTTATGAACAAGATTTTTTCATCTTCTCTTACATTTATTAACAATTAGTGATTTCTATTTGTAGTCGTAGCATTTAGTTATGATCTGAAACTTGACAATTCAAAATGAAATCTAATTTTAAGAGATCAACAATACATACAAAATTCTCAATTTTGCAAAATTTATTTATGAGAAGATTTGTGTGTACCTAGAGTGAATCTTCACGACGGACTGAATGAATAAAGTGCACAAAAAATTTAATTTTGTTCATTCCTAGCGGGTACGGCTGTAATTTTCTCCAAACATATTTCGCTTTGTTTAAACTCAAGTACTGTACCAATTCCGCCAAAGTATACATCAAATAAAATCTTTTAATGAGCTTAATACAAAAATCGAAAAGGCATCAAACTATTTGAATGACTTTAATTTTTATGGAGCAAACAAAAGTTTCATAACCTCAAAAAGCACCATTATTTGAAATTTTTTAATTCTGCGAATTTAAAAGGATTTAATTGTAATTTCCTTCAAATTAGTAACCTTTAACCCAACTAAGTGTCATTAAACATTAAATACAATAATCGCGGTTTGCTTTTAAAGTTATAATATATGACCAAAAAGAATTGAGTGTATTTTTTATATTTTTTTGTGGGTAATATATATTTTTACATGTGATAAATACGATTAGATCTATAAATTGATATAGCTTTAGATTAATCCGAGCAAAACCTATAATTTTAGTATTTTGAATTTGTTTGCTACTAAAAGCCGTAATAATTTTCGCGTTTAAGGAACCATGATAAACGCGAATGGATTTTTGCAAGCTTAAACTTCGGCTAACATATACACAAAAGGTGATTCATGTCATACAAAAAAAAATAAAAAATTTAAAATAGCTTACACCAAAGTGTCGAAAGTTTTTGAAATGCGTCATATACAATCAATGCACAAATTTTTAGCCGAGAAATACAATTTCTTTTCTTTTTTCATATTTTCTTATCAGCATAATTAAAAAAAAATATTTAAAAAGGTCCTATTAAAAAAGGTCAAAAATAGATTTTTTTATAATTATTAATTGCCAACTCTGTATAACAAATTTCATTATTTTTTTTTTCACGATTGTAGTCCAGATGTTGAATTTTTATAGGGGTTTCAAACCACTTAATTAATAATCAATAAAATATTTTTGAATTTTGTACTTTTGGACAAAAAAAGAATTTAATTCCCCCAGTGATCTGGTTTTGCCGCATATGATGCATCATGTTAAAATCATAATTGCTAATTTTACACAAGAATCCCATTGTTTTACCGCATATGATGCGTCATGTTAAAATCATAATTGCTAACTTTATACAAAATTGCAATTTCACAAACAATGATACTTTAATATTTAATAATACTTAAATAATGTTGGACTTTTTGTTCAAACATTTTGTTAAATTTTGTCAATTTTTCTTTGTATATTTTAAAATTGATAAACCAGTTAAGAGGTTAAATGTATTGCTCGTTTTATTTTTCTTGCCGCTTGTTTTTCGTGAGCATGGATTTTATTGTGAAAGTACCGTGTTAGGGTTACCATTTATTTAAAATATTGTGAATGTCGGGAAAAGTTTAGACAGAACATCGATTAAATTTAATATGCGTTAATAGATTTTTTTTTTTAGCTTAATCCAACTATAATTCCTTAGCATAACGTCAATTTTAATATCACTTAAAACACATTTTTTTTAATAAATAAAAATACTCGATAGTTATGGGGTAGGTTTCGAATACCAGTTAATGCGTCTCCAAAAGCTCTTTCATTTGTTAACCCACTTTTTGGAAATTTCTCAGAAACAATTCGAAATAAGGCGAAAAAAACGAAAAATGTGCGTCCCGGTAGACTAGTTGGTAGCGTGCTGGCTTATCAGTGCGGGGGTCGTGGGTTCAATTCCCACCAGAGGCACTGGTCTTTTTTCGCTAAAACGCGCCGAAGGCCATAGAAGCTAGTGCTCGGTTAGGGAAATAGTATATAATTTGTAATTATATGATTATTAATTAATAAAAATAAATAAAAAAAAGACAAATAAATATGAGATTGGCCTCTAAAAAATATGTACGTATCCCTTTTTTTTTGTTTATCACTAAGTCTCGGAAGTAAATGCACTTATAATCGTGTTTTATGTACATAAAATATGCAAATAAAAAATGTATTTAGTTTTTTTTTTAACGTCATCATCACTATTAAAACTTAATAAGAAATTTAAGAAAGTTTTGTCTTAAAAAGAGGTTAAAAATTTTAAAATTGGCTATAATAAGAAAAGACGAAAATAACTCATGTAACATTACCGATTTTCTGTATTTGGTTGATATATATACCTGATCAAACCTTGAGTTTCTTGTGTGTGGTGGATTAAATGAGACTGAAGATGACCTAGTAGCTTAGGTCGAAAGTGCGGCACTCCCTCTAGCGCTGAGTCCCACAAAGTATTTTTCATTTTCTCTTACATTTAATATCAATAACTGTTTTCTATTTTTTAGTAACATTTTAGTTATGATCTCAAACCCGACAATTCAAACTGAAATGCAATTTTAAAAGATCAACAATACATACAAAATTCTCAAAGTTAGGTATAATAATCGTATACTTAGGAAATTATGTTGGTAAAGACGACAGCAATTGTTCAACTAACATTGTCATTTGTTTTTTAATGTTCAAAAACTGACTAACAATTGTAGTAAAAATGAACCACATGGTAGTAAAAAATAAACCAAAAATTTGTTTTTTTTATTTTTTTAAATAACAAAAAACAACTGTAAAAAATGAATGTAAAATCATAAAACAGTCATTTGATGTGAGTTGTTTTTTTAAATGAACTACAAGGTTAGTTAAAAATTTTATTTGTTCTACAAATGACTTACATTTACATTAAAAATAATGAAACGGTATTACAACCCAAACAACTACATATTTTTAAAGCAGAAGTTCCCTGAGTGTAAGAAAGCTATAAATTGTGATTTTTTTGTAATTTTTGTCTTAGTGATATGTATAAAAAAAAAAATATAATTTGAAAAAAAATATGTGTAAAATATATTAATTTTGTAAAAACGTAGATTTTAGCAGAATATCAAAAAAAAAATCTGAAAAACTTTTTTCAGATTAATTTAAAAAAATTACGAAAAATGCATTAAAAGTATGTAGTTTCGCAAAATGTATAAACATATGAAAAAAAGCTACATATGCATTAACAAATCGATGCCAATTTGGGGCGAATTCGTTGATTCGGAAAGATATTTGTTTCACTTTGTCCTCCAGCCAACTACAATAAATATTTATTTACATAAACTTCCGAGCAATATTTATCTCATATCCAAATTTCATTAAATTCGGAGAGAACTTATAGGGAGACAGTAGCCCACAATTGATTTCGCCCATATATTTTTAAATCAAAGAATTTGCAACAAAATGGCATCGATATTTTGTTGCATATTTAGTTATAAATGCATATTATATCATTGGTTATTATTATGGCATATTATGTATTATGTTATTGGTCCTGAACCATTCTGTGGAATACCTGCGGGGTATATTAGGGAAAGGCTCAGGGCATGGAGAGAGTCTGAATTATCTGGTTACTGGGAAAACTCTCCTGGTCAGCGTCAGGCTAAAGGATTGATCTCTTTTTCCAATAAGGGGTCGAGGCGACTCTTGTTGCCTGAAAGGGGGGGGTTTGAGGACCCTGTCGTACTTAACTGGACACTGTAATCTCAGATACCATCTGCACAAGAAGGGTCAATCGGACACGGATTTGTGTAGGTTTTGCGAGATGGTGTCTGAGACCTCGGAGCATGTTCTCTGCGAATGTCCCAGGCTTTGTGATATGAGACTTAGGTTTCTAGGTGATCGCTTCATTTCGCCTTCCAACATCGCGAACATTTTGCCTAATATGATAATTGGCTTTATAGGTAGCTTGAATCTGTAGGTAACCTTAGGCAGCGCAAAATACCTACATTGGTGGCGGTGCACAGTGCCTTCTGATATAATCTAATGATCCATTATGTCATTTTTGTTGCATATTCTGTATATTTTAAATTTAATTGCATATTTTGAAAAAATAAAAAATTAAGTTTTAATTAAAATTAAACAAAAGAAAACATTTCAACCCTATCCATAGCATCTAGTTGTAATTTGTTGGACATTTACATTAGATTTAATTTTTAAACCACCAACCTCAAGTAATAAATTTATTTTTGAAAATCCAAAAATTGTACGATATTTTTTGATTTTTAGTGCAAATTTTTGGATTTTTAGAGCATATTATTCTATTTTTTAGTGCATATTTTAGAGCATGTTTTGGGTTCTTTACTGCATATTTTAATCGCCTATTTTTCTTTTTTTAGTTGCATGAAATTCCTTGCCCTGGTGATAAGTCTAAGTTTATTTGTAAGTAAATATTTTTTAGACTGCGAAATCTAAATTACTTCTGATTTTTATCATTACTTCTGATTTTGAGGTGGTATTAATGGTTTTGAAAATCATTATGTAGATAATAATAATACTATAATATAATAATACTCTACCAGACAACATCCACGAGGTTACTTTTTAGGTACATTAAGCTTGGTCCATGTTCCAGTAACAATTAATTGTTTTAACAATTTTTTTTTTTTTATTTGTTGCAGAGAAATTTGAAATCTATGAATATTTAACCAAGCGTCCTACTTCGCCACTTTTTTGAAAAATTAAAAAAGTGCGTGTATTAGGGTGGAGCGATTCACGTTTCTGATTCTTGGGATTGTACTGAGCAAAAAAGTCCACTAGACCATATGTCTACAGTGAAAATCGAGCTTCCAGATTTTGACTTTTTAGCCGTATTTTGTGAAAGTAACAATGTGTGGGATGGACATATCTCAGGAAGTATTAGGAGCTTATACAAGATTATGGTATAAATCTCTTCTTTGGACGATCTCTAGCAGATTAATGCATCAACCATATTTGTGGGTGGGGTTTAAGGGGTTAATTTTTAATTTCAAAATAGGGCTTTTTTGCTGTATTTTGTGGAAGTAGTAACAATGTGTGGGATGGACATATCTCAGGAAGTAGGAGGAGCTTATCCAAGATTATGGTATCAATCTCTTCTTTGGAAGATCTCTAGCAGATTAATGCATCAACCATATTTGTGGGTGGGGTTAAAGGGGTTAATTTTTAATTTAAAAATAGGGCTTTTTTGCCGTAAAGTCAAAATCTGGAAGCTCGATTTTCACCGTAGACGTATTGTCTAGTGGACTTTTTTGCTCAGTACAATCCCAAGAATCAGAAACAAGAAGCGCCCATTTAGATTTTTTTCCTTCCATACACACAGAGAAAAATTTAGGTATTTGCCAACTGAAATTGAGTTACTGCTACTCAAATTCGGTTATTACGAATTGCTGTTGGTTGGTAAAACTGAACATTAGTTTTCACAACAAAATTCAGTTAATTCAACTAAATTTTAGTTGCAGCAATCAACATATTCAGATATATAATGTTAATATCGTTGTACTAATTGAATTTGTAAGTTGTTACCATTAATATACACTTTTCAATTCGGTTGGCACTTTATTTCTCTGTGTGTAGTAATCGCCGCACCCTAGTGTGTATGTTTTATTATTATTATTAACTGTAATAAAAACTGTAAGTTTGATTTTAATTCCATATACTGAGAGAATTATTTTCACTTCAGTAATGAATTTCTTCATGGCTTTAATGAAAATTGCCACTGGAAATCGTCCATTAAAACATTTCATAGAATCTCTGCAACAGGTTTCAGTCAATGTTTGCAGAATTAATGAAACTCTTCATAAAACTAATGAATGGCTCCGATAAT
Organism: Delia radicum; assembly: GCA_021234595.1. Lineage (NCBI taxonomy): Eukaryota > Metazoa > Arthropoda > Insecta > Diptera > Anthomyiidae > Delia > Delia radicum. The sequence continues at coordinate 67,952,402 of CM037853.1, forward strand.
GAAGCGTTTATATAATTAATGTAATAAAGGGTCCGCCATCTAACGTTTTTTTTTTTCAACTTGTGCTTATTTCGTGAATGGTAACACTTAGCTCATGTCTGATTTGACAGATAATTAGTTTTATCCATCCGCTGAACGAATATGGTCCGTATGTTCGTTATCTTGTGCAAAAAGTGAAAGAAACTGGCATCCTCATCGATAAACCAAAGCGTGAAAAGCCAAAAACAGTGCGTACACCCTAGAATATTGCTGCTGTGGCAGAAAGTGTGCGTGAAGCGCCATCAACATCAATTCACCGTCGTTCTCAACAATTGAACATTTCGGAGACATCATTGAGACGAATTTTGCATAAAGACCTTGGTATGACGCCATACAAAGTCCAATTGGTTCAGGAGTTCAAAAAAACAAAAGTTATTTGGTGGACCCTTTAGTTTCATAAAATTGTTTAATATTAATAAGATCTTTGGAATAATAAAACTATTAATGAATGTCTTAAAAATTCATTGGAACTAAGCCAATGAACCGCTTCATATGATTTTTTAAGCAATTTCATAGAATTCAAAAATTAATCAAATGATTCATTGAAATAATAAAGCGCTTTTTAAAATATGTTGAACACTTGAAAATTAAGTCTTATAACTAAAGTTTATAATGTATGAAAATTAATAAAATTATGAAATTTTATGAAAAAATAAAAAAATTAAGTCTTTGAAATAGTTTTATAGCTTTAAAGAAAAACATCGTTAAATTTATGAAGAGACAATTTATGAAATTGAATGAACTTTTTGTGTGAAACTATGATATTTTATGAAAAAAAGTTTATTCAAAATTTCTTAATGTTCATAAAATTTCTTGGATATAATGAAATTCTTCAATGTATCTATGAAAAAAAAAATCTATGAAATTGTTTCATTAATATCATGAATGATATTTCTATCAGTGTATACTTTTTCCTATAGCGGGGCAATTGGAATGGAAAGCCTCATTTATGATCGTGTTGATTTTCTGTGTGTGCAGCAGTATGAAGTCGAATGTGTATGTGTGCGTGAGAGTAATCAATTTAAATTGTTTTGAACATAAACAGAATAAGAAAATTATTTGGAAAATTATCGTAAATATAAAATGAAATACAAAACTTGTTGATGGAACAGTGTGCATTAGTTTTGGCTCTTCTACCTCATATCTTAATACCAGTGATATCAGAGTTCTAACTTGTCGAAAGTTCGTTTGTTTTCCAAATGAAACTTATACTATTTTATATGCTTATAAACACAGAAAAAAAGGCATTAAAAAATCAAGTAGAAACAACATTAAATTAAAAAGAAACAGCTTTGAAATCAAACAATTTTTTTTTTCTATTTACTTTAAATATGTTTCTACTTATTTTTAAAAAAATTACATCTATAATGTTGAAATATTAATTTAAATACGAAAAAGCTTATTTTAAATATAATCATTTTTACTTTAATAAGATGCATGCTTAATTTAAAAATGTTCGTACAAAAAATAAGATGAAATAATAATTGAGATGGCTATGCATTTTTTTCTCTGTGTATAAGATTTGCTTATTTTATGTAAACTTGTAGTAATTTTTTTTAAATACATATTTGCTTTTTACTGCTGCTACTTAACTACTTCAATTTTCAATCATATTTGTTAATATAAAACACTTCAACTGGAGTTTTTTTTCATCTAATATATTTATATGAATTTCTAAAACGCTTTGTCATTCAATTATGAACATATAATTAAAACTTAATTACTTCGATTAACACATATAAAATTTACTGAAATGTTTTCTGCCATATTTATCTACATAAGGGTGAGCCGAATTCAAGCATAATTCGGCAGAAAAATTGTGGAAGAATATTCTAAATATGGGAAAAAAAATTAATTGTGAAGATCAGTCTTTAGTTTACAAGCAAGTGCAGTTAAAGATTTCCAAAAATTGCGAAATTTCTAACAAATTATTACCAACATTCTTTTGATGAAAATTGTTCATTTGATCTTAAAAAAAAATGCCAACCTCTTAACCCTGTCAAAAATAATAACGCCTGATTAAAATTAATAACGCCTGATTAAAAATAATAACGCCTGATTAAAACACACAGAGAAAAGAGCATCATATTATAATAGTATCATAGTATCATAGTATGACAATAACATGATACTCTTATCATGTTATTGTTGAAGTGCCTGACAATCATTATATGATACTAATCATATTATAATCCGAAATGGCAATGAAATCGTCCTCGGTTATCATAATATGTTCAGCATGTATATGATAACACCGATCATAATATGAAAATTTTTGTGTTCGCAATCATGTTAAATTTTTTTCTCTAAGCGTAAAATTTAAAGCAAATCAATAAAACTATTTCTAAAAGTCGTATAATTAAAAAAAATCGAATTAAAATATTTAAAAACCTTTTAATTAACAATAAAAAAAATTATATTTCGATAACGCAAGCAAAATGGTGACTTTCGTTCAAGATATTCAATATATACTGCAACACATTCATGATCAGTTACATTAAAATTATCCCAGTATAAAAAACTGTAATGACATATTATTATTTTTTGAAATGCTTTAATTAAAAATAAATAATAATAATAACTAGTTATTTTTCCATTATTTGAACACACAAAAAAAATGCGTGACCCGTAATTATTTATTTTATCAATATTCTAAATATAAAGAACACGAAAAGTTCTGACATACAAAATGTTTTTTAATGTATTTTAGCTCCAGGATGATATTTACAAAATTAATATAGAAAATGTTTACAAAATTTTAATTTTTTTACTGGTTAAAAGTTGTCGAAATTCTTAATAGTTTTAATAATTTTTTTAGTCCGGGTCTAGCAAAATTTTTAATATGACAAAACTAACTACTCTAAGCAGCAAACACTCCAATTCTGAGGGGTTTGTGATGACAAAAACAATGGGAAGTGCGGCACTGTCTCTAGCGCTGATCCGCACAAGATTTTTTACATCTTCTCTTACATTCATTAACAATTAGTGTTTTCTATTTGTAATAGTAACATTTAATTATGATCTCAAACCTGACAATTCAATATGAAATACGTTAAAAATATTCATTTGAAACTTAAGAAAAAACTTAACTGTAACAATTTGGTGTTTCTTCCCTATGGGGAATGGGACCGGCCCTGGGAAAGCCACAGGATCGGTCCCCTCAAACCAGAGACCGGTCCTCTGCTAAACCCTACCCTATGTAAGCAATTGGCAACTTTAACATGGGCTTGTCATAGGAGGGGGTCATTTGTCCTGCTTTAAACCACATACTGGCATGCCACAGGACTAACCAAAGATGGGCATACCGTAAGAATGTCGCAAAAGGGGCATGTCGGAGAACTAACCAAAACGGACTAACCACATAACTATACTGAAAGGGACATGTCGTACAATTTAATTATTTTTAATGTAAAAAATGGTAGAAAATGAAACAATACATTTCTAACTCATTCGTTTTTCTAGTCAATACACACAGAAAAATAAAGAGCCAACCGAATTGAAAACTGCATTTTAATGGTATCAACTTATAAATTCAGTTAGTACAACGATATTTTAATTGGATTTCTGAATATTTTAGGTGTTTGCAACTAAAATTCACTTGAGTTTACCGAACTTTATTGTGAAAACTAATGTTGAGTTGTAAAAACCGACTGAAATTCGTAAAAAAATTCCAGTTGGACAATAGCAAAATTTTTCTCTGTGTGTATGTATACCAGTTAGATTATATGTCCTACTTCTAACAGTCACGAAACTAGTTTTTTTATATCAATTTACACTACATAACTCACATCAATTGCAAATAATACTAGTCCTATGATAAGTCCTTTTCCAGCAGTCCAGGTCAATTTTCGCATGCCGATAATTTTTTAATAAACCCAAAAAAAAAACATAAATATTGACAAAAAAAAACAAAATTAATAATTTTTAGTTTAAAAAATAAACGAAAACTAAACAACTTCCAAGGGGTAAAATTCTGGCCAACTATCTTTTTCTTGTTAATATTCATTCTGGTTAAGTGGTATGTCCTCCCTTTACCAATCACAGTATTGGTAATTTTAGGACAATTGACACTGCTTAACCCACTTCAGTATTAAATTATACCAGTAATGTGATAAGTGCATGTTTAACCAGTCACTTTTAGGTCAATTGGCTCCTCATTCTCTATAGGGTTGATATACAAAGAATAATTTAAACAATTTTTTTTTGTTTGCAATAGAAAAATAACGAACATTTAAAAAAATCAAATTATTTGTGCGAATTTTAGTTAAAAGCATTTAGTTTGATCAGAAAAAAATACTTAACTCAAAATTTGTCTGCTACTCTAATAGAAATTAGTAAACATTTATGCTAACACCACAAAAAAATTCTTCAAAATCGCGTTGTTAACTATTAAATGCAAAAGAAAAACTGTTGAGTCTATCAAAATTTAGTTATATATGAGCTAAATTTTAGATAATTGAAACTAATAAATAAATCTACTTAAATCAGCAAGAAAACTTGCTGAATATTAGTAGACAAAATATATCACAAAAAATTTAAAGTTTTCAAATGGAACTTTTCTGCATGCAGTGAACGAAAAAATTCTTGAACGAAAAAATTCTTATCATACTTTTTATGAAACAGTTTTTAAATGAGTTGGTTTCCATTAGAGTGAATGAAATTTTCATTAAATAAAATAATATTTTTCATAAAATTTTGTGGAAACTTGCAATGAATATTTTCAATCCACAATTTCATTGCTTTAATGCAAAAAATCATTATTATCAAGCAGCTAATTCTAAAAACACACTAGCAATTCGAACTTTAAGCTCAACAACCTTTTAAACGGGTCGTAATACATCGAATAATTTCAGGTCGTTTTCTTCTACGGTAAAAACAGGTCAAGACGAATAAATAAATAATCTTAAGCTCGTTTAAACTAAGAAGAATATTTCTCTTTACATTTGAGAAAAAATTTCTGGGTGTTCGGTTTTAAATTTAATAACACTTAAAAAAAAAAATCGGAAAATTGGCAAAATTTTTTGAAGTTGGTAATAAAAATGGAATATTATTTGAACTTTTTTGTGTAGCTGCTCGCAACGGATCGTCTTAACCAGGGATTCTCTTTAATCGAGTTCGTATTAAGATAAATATGTGTTTTAAATACACTTTTCGTGTTAACCGTGTTCGAATTAAAAAACTTTTCCTGTCGTTTGTATTGGCTGTGTTAAAAATAAACAAATTTTAAATATTATATAAAAAAATCTACATATTTTGCACCACTTTTTAGATGCAAAGTGTTTCAAAAATTATGATACCCCATAGTTAAATTATTCAAAATAAATATAACTACACTCAAAAAAATAAGTTAGTAGAAAAGTTAGCAAAACGTCTTGTAAATCAGGTATACTATTTTTTAGCAAATTTTTTGTTAAAATCGTGTTTTCAGCTAAAATTTTTGTTATACTTATTCAGCACTTAACTGTTTTATACTAATGCTTTACTAATATACTAATGTTTTACTAATTAATTTTGCTAAATAAAATTGTGCTGATAAGCACATTAATAGTGTGGACGACAACCAGATTGAAAGATATACGCAGAATGAAGTAGATGTCGCGGCATGTCAAGATGTAGTAGAAAAGAGCAAAATGATACTAAAAAGTACAACTCTAATAAGACATATAAAAAAATCAACCATGGAAGATTTTTGTATCTGTTTTTCATACATAAAACAAAATTGAGGATTAAAACAACTTAAATTTTGCGTTGTCACCGGCTTGTGAAAATAATTGTCTATTAATTAAATAAAAGGCAAAATAAAATATTTAAATTTAATATGTGTTTCTCAACTAAATGTTTATAGATTAATAATATAGTGTGGTCAAATTGCAAGCAAACATATACAGACACGTAGACAGAGTAAAGCGAAAGACAAAGACACACATCTTAGGTAGATTTTTATGGTTCCTTTTTCTTATTGCAAAAATAGGGTTGTTTTTTTTTGTTTCGTTTGTGTTTGTTTATTTTTTCGTTTCGTTCTACAATTATCTTCGGCAGCTGCGTCCTTTAAAAGATAGCATCATTTAGACAATCATTGATGTAAGTAAATGAAAGAAAATTTTTTTATGTTATATATATTTATTTCTATATATTTTCAGACATTAAATTAATTCATGTCGTCAATGTGGGAAAATGAAAATTTTTATATTTCGAAATTATTGTAAATTATTTTTAAAAGAATCACAAAAATATGTATTATGATTTTCAGAAAATAAATTAACTAAATTACAATTTTTCTACAAATTTTTTGCGTTTTTTTCAGTCTACTAAAATTCTGCAAAAAATTTATTAATTTTTACCAACGCTTTTTTATTTCTAATATTCTAAGTGTTAGAAAAACTTTTGCTGAATCTACTAATTTTATTGCTAAAAATCAGCTCGCTGATTTTCAGCAAAAGATTTTGCTGACATTAGCAATTTTTTTGCTAGCACCCTCCTGACTAAAATTTTGCTGACTTTGCAAACTTTTTTTTATGAGTGTATCTGGAATTTGTCAAAAAATGTTTCCCTTTTCGCATAAAAATTCTGTTGTCTGGTTTCTATTTTAACTTGGCTTAAGTTTATTTTTTAGAACTCAGCAAAAACAAATTTTAGACTTTTAAAACTGCAATTTCACTTTTGACTACACGATGAAAGCCAAATTGGATAAAAAAAAATATATATATCGGTATACAATTTTGAAAAAATTCCAAGTTCCAAAATAAGTTCCAGGTAGGCCTTATGTCAGAAATTTTTTTTTTTTATTTTATTAATTAATAATCATATAATTACTAATTATATACTATTACCCTAACCGAGCACTAGCTACTATGGCCTTCGGCGCGTTGTAGACCAGTGCCTCTGGTGGGAATCGAAACCACGACCCCCGCAATGATAAGCCAGCAGGCTACCAACTAGCCTACCGGGGTGCACCTATGTCAGAAATAAAATAACTTTCTACAAAACGCATAACGGTTTTTTCAGATCGCTGAATATAATATTCAAAGAGAGAGTTTATCCTAAAAATAATAGCACCACTTTTAACGCTGTATATTATTTTTGTATTTTTAAAACTCATATTTTCCATCTAAATGAGGCTGTTTTCACTGTATATGATGGTGTTTTACATTTCAGTTGATAAAATCCACTTTTTTTTTTTGAATATGTATTATGAACTTTTATCTATTTGGAGAAAAAAAACTTCAAATATAATTTTTTCGAATTGGAGTTTACGCACCATTCTAAAAGTTACAACTACGATGATTTGCAATGCCAAAAGTGATTATCCTTTTTGTTGACTAAAATCGACTGGCAAAAACGCTTAAAATCGCTTCAAGTTACAATTTCCTCCTAAAAAATCGATATATATTCGATCGTAGTAAGACTTGTTTTCGTGATATATATATGGAATGCAGTATTTTCTGAGAACATTAAAACTGGGTTTTTATAGCAACCCACAATACAATATATTATCAGATAGTTTAGTGCGCATTTGGCACGTTTTTAAAGTTTTGATGCCTTATTTGGATTTTGATTATTTCTTATGTTCGGAAATATATTTCAATATTACACTGCAAAAACCGCATTAGTTTGATGTAATTTTCTTATTAAAATTATCAAATTTAAAACAAATTTTTTGTGCGTCATAATTAATTCTTTAAAAATGATTTCTTTAGTTTATAAAAACTAAAAAATAAAATACCAGGAATAAGTAAAGGAATGTAGTTTTACGGCTTGAAAATAATATAAATAACAAATATATGCCTTATGGATTTATAAAAACAAACATTTGTAAAAAGAAAAATGTTCGCGAGAGTCGAATAAATAACTCTGTTTGTTATAATTGTTTTGTGTAGTGTATTTTTAGACTCGTTATTTTTTCAACTCTAGTGAGTAGATATCGCTTATTTACTTCAATAACGTCATAAAAACTGGATTTTGTAGAAAACGAGTTTAAAGTTTCCAATTTACTCCCACCTTGAAGAAAAAAATAACGACAAAATTCTCTCAAGAGGTGAGTATACAAGATATCAATAAGAATTTTTTACACAATATGATACGTGATATAACGAATAATTCTGCGTCATTGACTCAAAAATCATGTTTTTTGAGTTGTGACGTTCTTGAAGTAAAAGAGCGATATGTAACTAATCTTTGATTTTTTGTAAGCTGGAAAGTAATGATATTTTGTTGCAAGAAACCTTTTTATGTTTTTACCTATCAAGTATAACAAGTCGAGATAGCTCAGATGGTAGATCGGAGTTCCAGGTTCGAATCCCATAGAGTTCCATGTTCGAATCCCATGTTGTCACATTACTAAAAAAAATTATTTATTAAATTAAGTTTTTTTTTAAATTAATTTTTGGACTAATTATTTTTGAACATACTAGTACGCATGTGGATAGCCACATATTTTCTTAATTTTTTGTATGATGTTAAGTAACGATATGTCATTATTTTGCGTGACATAAACATATAAAAGTAAAGTGTGCGCCCAAATAAATGTTAACTCACATTTTTCGTGATAACTTTGTTTGTGATTGATTTAAATTTTTTTTCATCTTCAGACTATGTTCGAAAATGTGTGAGATAATATAATTTTTTGTATTATAAATAATCAAAAGCAAGAGCGTGAAAAAGTTTTTTAAACTTTTTGAAATAATCTAAGATGGACTTTCAAAAAAATCACAAAAAAGTACACGTATCCAGTCAGTTTGTTTTAAATGTGGTAGAACAATTTAACAAGTACCCAATAATTTTCAGAAAACCTGAAACTGATAAAACAAAGCAAACCCGGAACTCTTCCAAGGCCAAAAAGTGCAAAAGATTTTGAGAGCTGATAAAAGGTTTCTGGTCACGAAGTAGCACGACGCATGTAATGTTCGAAACATATTGTGCGCGAAGTAAAAAAAAATTTTGAGCATAGTACATTCAAAGTTCAAAAAGTTCCGCATACACTTAGGGTACTTCTGCTGTAAATATTTGTAGATGTTTAAGTTGTAATGCAGTAATCTCTATTTTTAAGTGAAAAGTAGTCATTTCACAGAAAAAGTTATCAACCTAAAATATCTAATTAAAGATTTGATTTGAATTTAATTTGTTTCTAAACAAATATTTAATTAATTCAATTAATATTTTAATTGACTTTTAAATATATAAATACATATTTTATTTTACGGTCTGTTTTTACAATACGTGTATAATTTCAGACGAACGTGTGGCACCCGAACGAATACGTAAGGAAATGATTTTTATAATTCGTTCGCCTGACTTACGTTTGAGTACGTTAAGCTTTATGTTATGTCAAACAGTAGAGATTGCCATGACATTGCTTTGCGGTTTTTGTTAGTTTATTTCATATACAAATAACTCATTTTTCGTTGCTAGATGGCAACCCAACACTATAATTTAAATATAAACAAAAACAGCTGATTTTTGCTTAAACAAAAAAAAAATAATTTATTTTGTTTAGAAAACAATAAAAGTGGATATAAAAATATAATTTGTATAAAAAAAAACAAAAACATTTACAACTAAAAATGTGAATAAATATAAATATAAATGAAAATAAAAATAAAAATTATTATTCTTTTTTTTATTACAATTTTTTGTTAAAAAGTATTACAGTAAAACCCGGTTAAGATGAACTCCGAGGGACCAAATAAATTAGTTTGTCTTAAGCGAGGTTCGTATTAAGCGGGTATTTTTAACGATAAAAAAATATGTATTTATTAAACAAAAACAAGATTTTTACATAAATAAAAAATAAAATTAGCATTTCATGCATCCACAATTAAAAATTCAATTAAAATTCTTCATTTAAAAAAAAAAATCTGTTATTTTTTTCTGTCAGCTTCTTCGGCACACGATTTTGTTCGAATATATTACTTGACAAATTTTCAACATCGGCAGGATTAACAATTTCCAATATTTCTTCACCTGATAAAGTATGTGACGTCAAAACATTAGCATCTATATCTAGAAAGTTATCCACGGATATGAAATTCATATTAGGTCTATCCCATTAAACGGATAAAGAGTGTACTAACATGGTAATTTGTATGAAAACGAGTTTTTGGGACTGCTTTAAACAGTTCGTAATAACCGAGGGTTCGTATTAACCGAGTTCGTATTATAAGATGTATTTTATATGAAAATTTTTGCCAAAACGTCGGGACTTTTAAATTAGTTCGTATTAACCGAGGGTTCGTCTTAACCGAGTTTTACTGTTTTTTTTTTAATATTAAATTGTGTTGCCTTTTTTCTTTGACGAATACTTTTTTGTGAACGTCTGTTTTTGACGTTTGTGACGTTTCAAATCGCATTGTGGAAACCAAAAAAAGAGACGAAAACGACAGCTCTTACGTTTTCACTCAATTCAAAGTGACATTTGCATTACAAAACCCCTAAATGAATTTCTTCACTCATTTACACGAATTTTTTGAGTGACGCGTCTTACAAAAACAGACCGTTAGACGCAATTATCATATTATTTTTTCATACACTGTATGCATAAATAGAAAATTTTCAGTATAAAATATCAAATACATTTACCCACAACCAGACTCAGTATTGCAAAAAACACACACACCAACGCATAGATCACACACCTTTTTTGTGAGTATCACATTTTTTTTTTTTTGTAAAAGTTATTTATAACTTTTTTTTCCTTCTTAATTTTAATAAATGGTTTATTTGATAGTATCATTGCCATGATAGGTGCAAAATCAATTAAAATATTAATTGATTAAATAAATTTTTTAATTGAAACCCGTTTTTAGTTTTTTCTGTGTTGCAGAAAAAAATTTATTTTTGACTACATATGTAGCTCATTTAAGAAAACAAACCACATCAAATTACTGTATTATGACTTTACATTAATTTTATACAGTATTTTTTTTTTTTGCTATTAATTTTAACTACAATTGTGGTTAATTTTTTGAACAGTAAAAAAACAAATTACAATGTTGGTTGAATTCACTGAAATGTAAGCACCACTCAGGAAAATCTTCCTATTAATTACAGTGTTGCTTTCTTTGGAAGTGGGAAAGTGGAGAGATGGAAGGTGGTGAAAGATGAGGGGCTTCAAACATGGCAACACTGTAATAGCGCGAGATGATAACTCTTAGAACAGTTATTGCTCGATACCTGATATAGAGTTGGCGAATTGGCCGAAAAACGAGCAAAACTACTAAAAAAGATTTTGTTGGAATTTACGTTTTATGGAAATTACGTTTTTGTGAATATATATCCCAAGCTTAGCGACTCTATTTAGTATTAAAATTGATCTGAAAGTTTAAAAATGTGAGAAAAAAAATGAAATGAATGAAAAAACTCTTGTTAATTTCAAGTTTTTTTAATTTTTTGACTTTTCAAAGACCATAAATTTTTTAGATAACACTTTTCAACGTGAAACTTTTCATGTCCTAGTTTTTAAGTATCTCTCAATTCAAAACACCTTTGTGTTAGTTTCAACAGGTGTCCAAAATTTTTGAAATAGCCAACCTATTACTGAAGTTTTGCTGGGAACTTCATTTACAGCCAAATTTTGCAATACTTTAATGGAAATTGTCATTTTTTGGTAACAAATTAGTTATAATGTCTGACGACGTTTTAGCTTCTCCTAGCAAAATAAAAAAGTAAAATTTTATTTACGCTTTGTTGCACTTTGGCTGACGATACTAAGTTATGTTAAAAAACCCAGCCAACAAAATTTGTATACGTTTTTGATAATAAATGAAATAAATGAAAATGAATCAAATAAAACACAAATATTTCAATACTGTTTGGACGAAAATATGAACATCCAAAAGAAAATCATGAAAAACACAAACATTTTATGAAAATAATTAAATCCTAAAATGATTCAATGGTGACTCAGAATGTAACTGAGTTTGAATATTTTGTGAACAATTAAAAAAAGGATCCAAGAAAAGGAATTTTTTAATCCGAAAATATGGCTATTTTGGGTGTGCCATTTTCACACAGAAATTTTTATTTTTAATATTTTGAGCCAACCATTTCTGACTCATTTTGGAGCTTGTTTGTTGGCAGGGAACCTTTATTATCAGTTACAATATCAGATTGGTCAATATTGAATTAAAATTTGAATTTCGCTTTGGACATATTAATTAAACTAGTTTACACCGAAAATGTAGATTTGATGAGAGGTGATTTTCCTTATGTATTTTCTACCGCTGAGTTCGAAAATCAAAGTTAAATTTTTTTATGGAACAGTGTTTGAGATATTGTAATTTTTTCATTTTTCCGACCTTTTTTCACTTGACAAATCATATCTCGAGCTAGAAATGTCCGATTGGGTTCAAAATATATCGATGAAAATAGGGCACATTTTCAAAAAAATCATATTTTACAGTGATTCTGTGCCGACGGAAAAGTACAAATCGTTATAAAAAAAAAAACGTCTGGTTTCTCTTCCTGTACATAAAGACGATACTTTTACGTAAGAACTAATACCAACCAGAAGAAAATCGACCGAAAAATGACAAAGTTATAAGCAATTGAGTGAATAAATCCAAATCTCATATTTTCCGAATAAACGCTTGCAATACTTGCTTGCTTGTGGCTCTTGCTTTGTCTTCGGTTGCTTTTGGGATCCGTTTCTCTAGTGAGAAAAAATACATAGTCTCCCAACATTGCTTCTTCCCAAAATCCTTGCTAGCGCCGCTCAATGGTCTTAATTTGTAGGTGAAATTTATCGCCGTGTTCGTCACTTACGTCACCAAGATAGTCCGGAAAAAAATTCAAATGCGAATGCACGAAATGGAGTTTTAGAGACATATTTACACCTGTAAGAAATAAATGAAATGGTAAAAACAATACAATAGAAAACAACCATTAATGAAATTAAATAATGGCATTCCGTACCCATCTTGTTGTAGTTTTTCAGAAAATCGGTAATAATTCCCTCATAGTTAGGGCTTTTATTGTTCCCAAAAAAATTGGTAACAACCCGCTGAAATGAATTCAATTTCTGTCAACGCATAACCGACCGTCGCCGACACTGTGCCAATACTGGCCCGATTGTATTTTTCTGCTTGGGTAGTTAAATGATAGTATTAAATTATTGTATACATTGGGTTTTTGAAATATATGCATATGTGGCGTATGATTTATATTAATTTCATTAATATATAAATCATACGCCTCAGTGGTAGTATGTAATACTCGTATGTATGTATATGTAGTAATATGTATTACGATTTATTTAAATTCTTAATACCGCATTTATACTACAACCAAAAACCAGTAGCTTTTTAAGACTTTTGTTGATTTAAAATTTATATGAACTATTAGTTTTTGGTTATTATATACACAGAAAAAAATATTTTCCTACTTTATTCAATTAAATCGGTTTGTCAAAAATTTTAAAAGCTGTCAATTAAAAATTAATTGAATCAATTAAGTATTTGCTCAAATTCGGAACTTGTTTGAGATTTTTGTATATTACCGATCAAAAGCAAACATCAACACATTTTTGTTGTTTTTCGTAATATTTATGTAGTTGTTTTTTATAAATGTTTATGTTTCGTGGTATTAGTAATAAATATTTTATATTCATTTCAATTAGATAAGATATTAAGTCTTATTAGGTTTATTAATTTATTAACTTAAATAATTTAGTTTCAGTTGTTTAAATCTAAATATTTATTTATTATAAAACATTGATAATATAAATTTTAAAAGTTTAATTTTATTTACTAAAAATTTTTAATTTTTTTTTTAAACGGAAAGAAAATGAAAAAAATTAATTAAAAACCAAAAAAAAAATACTTTAATTTTAACAAAAGGGCTAATTTCTGCGAAGAAAAAAATCCAAAAAAAAATGTTGCCAAAACTAATTTCTGTGCGAATTTGTTCACATAAATATAAATAAATCTGCTAACTAAATGAGAATTTCATGACGGCTTAAATTCAATGTTATAAAATTCAAGCTGTCAAAAAAAAAGATTTGGTATGGCAACAACAATTTTTTTTTGGTTTTCGGGAAGGTATGCGATATTGATCACTTTTTAATCAAATCAGTTATTATTAATTTGCAAAATAATACAAGTAAAGAGCTAAAAATTTCTAATTGAACTAGCAACTTTCGTTGTTGGCGGAATTTCAATTCATATACTTATTTAAAACTGATAATTTTGTTTGTTATTCTTGAAACTTTTTTTTTTTTGTTTTTTCTATAAAGACTTATTGTTTACCCAGGATCTTTAACTAAAATGTCTCACGTATTTTATGATGCTAGTTGTTCTTCCTTTTCAAAAAAAAAACACAAAAAAAACTACAATTTCTTGTTAACAATATTTTTTGTTGAAGGATCTTTATTAATGAATCAAAAATACCTGTTTCTTCAAAAACAGTTTTGCCATATTTTGAAAAATGTTTTCATAATTTGTGTTGAGCGTAACAAAATAACTTTAAACTATATATTTCACGGTATACACAGACTGTTCAAAATGAAAAGGATTTTTCCAAATTCAGAAACTCCGATCGCTTCACAACTTTTCTGCAGTTGCTTACATTTAACTTCGGCTCACTCTTATATACTATAAATCTATACTTTATATCTTAAAGTATTAGTATGTGTGAAATACATTTAATCACCTTTCTAACCCCAATTTCATGCTATACTTAATTGCTCTTCAGATATACAATTTTCGAAAATTTTGTATTTTAATAAAACAACCACATACACACAAGTATTTCCAATATTTGGTTTGTTTGTATTAGTCCTTGAGATACAACAGATTTTAATCGAAATTGATTTATGTTTAACAGAAATATGCAGCAGTGTGAATAAGGTTTCCCATATTTCATTTTGAAATTATCGAAAGATATATCACAAGCAGTGCTGTCAGTTAAAATACTTTAGTTAATCAGTTCATGTTTTCGATTATATTAGACGTCAACAGCAAGCAATGTAATTACCAGGGCAACTAGAATTATATTATACTACAAAAAAATCACAGGCAGAAAAATACAATCGGCACAATGTTGGCAAAGCATAGGCGATGTTCGGCTATGATTTGGAAGAACGTGGGATAACCTATTTTGGCAGTATTGTGCTGTTACCCCGATTTACAACAACGTCCAACCCTTGGCATAACATTGGTAATTCAAAAAATTGGTGATTTCAAAATACCTTAAATTTAATTAATTTTAAGAAATGTGCATAATAAACGCATTCAGAAAGCAGCAATCTAGTTCGGTGATAGTTTTCACATCATTTCAAAATAGCGTTCAAATAGCGTTTATCTGGTACAATATTTGTAGCATTTTTGGTAATTTCTAACACGGTAATTTTTGCAAAAAATAAAAGTGTTTTGCCAATACAATTTGTTTTGTACCATTGACACTGTCTGCCTGGGATAGTATACTCTTAAGAAACATAAAATGTGCCTTAGAAACTTAAACAAATATGCTCTTACATTTTTTTTAAATCTATATTTTAAAACTGTTTTTGCAGTATAATTTTAAAAACAATAATTTATTTTGATTATCATAAAATGACCTCAAGCGATAAGTAACTTTTTAAAACATGAGTTAAGTGAACAGAGGTAATTTACTTGGACGAGTTTTAAGAAACTGTTCCTAAAGTTTTCTTAACAAACGTAATAAAAAATCTTTTAAACTTTAAAAAAAGGCTTCATAATTTTTATGAAACTATTTTTAATTAAACCTTTTATTTGACGCATGAAATTTTTAATAATTAAAATTTAATTTTTATAAAATGTTATGAAAACTGCATAGATTACATGACAAGTTTCAGTGGACGAATTCCAGACAAACTTCATAGATCTATTAACCTATTAAACTGACTATGGATGCCTTTATTCTCAAGGTTTTATGAATTGACAGGAAATATGGACAGGGTTAGCTTAGGTATACTTAAAAGCTATGACATGCATAGTTTCACATCAGAACGTCTCCACCAAAAGAATTGATAGCCATTTAAAGTCGAAACATTAAAAGTAAAGACTTGAGACTTACAAGAGTTTTTCCATTAATTTTATTTTTTTGCTCATAGTTTTCAATTATCAAATATAAATCAATACAAAATGAGTCACTAAATTTGGGAGATACATTCAATAAAAACGAATTTTCATATCGCTGCTAGCTGAAAAATTGTATGGTGCTTTAAAAGAGAAATCAAAATTTTCGATTTTTAAAATTTCGCGGTTTTCCTTCAAATTCCTCCAAAACGTATATCAAATTAAATATTTCAATTAGGTTAATACTAATTTGTATATATTTGTATATATTTAGTTAGTCAAGTCCAACCTCAAGTCCAAAATCTAATATGATATTGTCATATTCGATTTTATTTTTATTAGTTGCTTTTCAAAAGCGTTGATAGTTTTCGTGGTAGACAATACAATTGTTCATAGGCATCACCCTAATCTTCAGTTATCAGCAGAAGATAAATGACTTAACTCAAACCGATGCATTACATACAACTTACAATATCAACTTTGTGAGAATTACTGTGAATGTTATTTTGAATACCATGGAAATCCGTCCCATAAAATTTTTGTTTAGGTCTAATGAACGTTGATCTCCAGATTTCAAAGCAGTTTTTAAACTTTTTCCAGCACGTACCATTTTCAATAAATTCTAAATTTCGTTATTTCGTGAATGCAAGTGTTATGGGAACACCGTGTACAATTAAATTAAGTATTCAGCAACAGTTCTGAGATTGAAATTTTTTCAAAGTTTCAAAGTGATATGTAAAATGATTGCAAAGAAAATAACCGTCGTGTTTTAATTGCTTTTTAATAATGATCTTTATTTATTTTAATTAACTTAAAGCTACCTAAATTATATTTGGTGGGTAACCAACGATTGAGTGGTTCCCACAGTTAGTATAATGAAGGTGTCAAATTAATCAACCAAAAAAGTACGGCTTTTAGCCAATCACAATTAAGTGTCAATTACAGACAGTGATTGCTATTGTCCGACAATGTTGACTTATTAATTACACTACAAAAGCTCTACGTTTTGAACGTATTATTAGTATTATTATGTTCGTTATAAGATCAATAAAACAAGATTCGAGTTTTTTTTTGGTGCTTTTGAAAAGACACAAACGGCTTCGATCTGGTACCAGATATGGACAAAGAGAACGTGAAATCTTTTTAGATATGAACAGATCTGGCACTATATATGATCTTATATGATCAGATCTGCTCATATAAGGCCACAAAAATTATCCAATATCCAGATCCGTTCTGATATGAACAGATCTGGCACTAGATATGATCAGATCTGGCCATAAATTGCAGCACAAGTGCCACATCTTATCATATATGATCAGCTCTGCCACCAGATTTAATTATATTCAACCATAGCCAATTTTATTGAATCATATCATTTAAGATCTAATGTGATCAGATCAAATCATTTTTACTCGCGATATCCAAAATGTTGTAGGTATTACAGTTTTTTTCAGTTTTTTGTCTACAAATATTGATGAAAAGTTTTTGTTAATTTAGCAGAGTAATTTGCTATTTCAATTGAATAAAATTCAACTCGAAAGTAACAAAAATTTTGTAAATTTAATTGTTTTTTGCTGGTCTTATCTTACTAAAGCCACATTTACACTAGAGAGCAAAACATGTGTTTTGCCGAGACACGTATTTATACTCTTTATTCAATTCCAACAGTTATTTATTCTTTTTCACTCGTTTTGGCAAAATGATGTGTAACATGAATGATGTAACAAAAAAGCTGCTCTTTTTAAATATGTTTTTTCAACGTAATTTTTAGCCAATGTTTAGTAGCATTAAAAAAATTAACCCTCTAACTGGCAAACGATGTTTTGCAACGAAATTCATACCCATGTGCTCCACTCGAAAAACAAATAATAAGTTCTTCAACAAAATTGTTTATCGTTGCCTAATTTAGGCGATATGAGAAAAATTATTTTAGGATACATTTTGAAAACTAAAACATGGACAAAATTATTTCTCTTACCAAGATATAACCACACTCCAAAAACTATTTTTTTTTTCTGCTCCTATTTACGAAGATATCGCGATTTTCGCTTTTTGGAAAAAGCGAAATTAGGCGAAAAAGTAATAAAACTTCAATTTATATTGTTCAAACTTTAACGCTTTGCTGTTAATACTTAATGTATTCTTTCTGCAAAATTTCATAAAATTCCGTCTTTTTGTTTATAAGTTAAGACGATGTTCTTTAGAGGAATTGTGATAAAATCCTGTGAGTCCTTGGACTAAAGTAAGAACTTATTTCTGAAGATAAAGCTTCAATCTTACTTATATTTTATTATAAAGAGTTTTTTGTCAACTTAAATTGTTTTTTTTAGATTTTTAAAAACTATTTTTTTTTTCAAAAATAATTAATTTTTGAAATTATACGAAATTTGAAGTTTTCTCGCTTCCAAACCGTGGACGGCACACGACAGTTTCTTCGCAAAATATTTAGCAAATTTAGTTTTCTATCGGAATATATTAATGTCTAAGTATAAAAGGCTCATTTGACGTATTTGTGGTAAATTTTATGAATACTTCCCTGAAACAGCCTTACCCGTTAAACGGTTAGTGTTCATTTGTACCAACCGACTTAAAATCGTAATAACCGAATTTGAGTCGTAGTAACTGAATTTCATTTGGCAAATAGCTAAATTTTTCTCTGTGTGCATATACATAATTAACAATTATTTAATATAAATTCATGACCTGCTAATAAAAAAGTTTACAAAAATTGTTTTAAAACAGTTCTCATTAAAAGAAAAAAAACTTTTCAATTGATTGTAGTTTAATTAATTAAATCCAATTAAATTACTTTAACAGTTCAATTAACATTATTACTTTTAAAATGTATTTTTTTTTCTTCCTTCTCTCGTAATAACAATTACATTTTAACACCTTCACCAATTTTTTTTATTTTTTGTACTTGTCTCTTTGCAGGTGAAAGTTTTGCCGAATTACATCATGGCAGTGCTAATGGATGGCAGCATTTGAATCAGGAGACCTGGATAATAAATTTAATATTGGCAATAATATTACTGTTGCTTTTACCCGCCTATATACATAGATAAAATTAAATGTAAAATGGAGAATTTTTTTCTCAAATTTTTGGAAAAAAAACTTTTAATTAGTCAACAAAACGAATATTGTAATTCATGTACTGCTCAGATGCATGTCTGTTAAAATGTTTTTGTGTTCAAATTTTTATTTTTTTTTTGTTTTGTATTAAAATAAAATAAATGTAGTTAAATTAAAAAATTACATTTATATTTTGTTTCAATGAAACA
Organism: Delia radicum; assembly: GCA_021234595.1. Taxonomy (NCBI): domain Eukaryota; kingdom Metazoa; phylum Arthropoda; class Insecta; order Diptera; family Anthomyiidae; genus Delia; species Delia radicum. The sequence goes on from CM037853.1 coordinate 67,971,756, forward strand.
AAATTGTTTTTTTTTTTTTTGTATTTGTTATTTTTTATAAAAAAAAAAGTACTTGTATTCAAAAGTTATTTGAAATAACTAAAAAAAATAGTTTATTTAAAGACAACAACATAAAAACACTATATGTATTGTAAAATAAACTAAGTTAAATTAAATAGAAACGTAAAATTACCCCCAGTATTCTAGATAATAACTGCATTTGAATTTTGTTTTAATTTAAATTTATTTAAAAATATAATCCAATGACAAAAATATACTAGTAAATTTTATATAATTTTTATTAAAATAAAACTTATTTTTTTTGGTCTTTAATTGTGCTATAAATATGAAAATCAAACTTTGCTCTCTGGCAATTCTTCCCTAACTACGTAAGCGTCATCTATCGAATATACAAAGAATATATCATAGATATGGCATCACTTACACATATGGGAAAACAGTGGACATTAGAGTGAGGTAAGTTTCTAAAAATAGAACTGTTGTGTTGTTGGAGTTGTACTTCTGAGATTATGTATGCAAGAACAAAGACACCGTGTATTGAATAAAACCTAGTTTTAATCACAACAAAACTCGACCTGACGATAGCTCAGAGGGCTAAAGCGCTCTGTCTAACGTGTAGTGCGAGTGCATGTGGCATTATAAATCAGTTTATCTATACCACGGTCAGTGATTGCACAGAAAATTTCATATAGACGCAATCGAACAAATAAAAAAACATAACAAATATAACATTATTCAAAAAAACAGGGTCGCTGACGAAGGTTCACTACCAGAAACTGCGCAGTCTAATTCAGACAATTGAAAATTTACAATGTAGTTATGATTTATAAATATTTATTTATTTATTTCGTCTATGGATACAAAAATCCTTACAGACTAGCAAAATTATGACAATATTAAAAAAACTTAAAATATATTATTTAATACAGTTTTAAATTGATAGTGGTTAACACTTATATCTAATTGATTACAATATTTATTAAACAATCTCAAAACTCTAGTAAGAGGTTCATTTAACGCATAATTAGTTCTATGTACATCAATATAAAAGAACTTATCTCTAACTCTTAACGATCTAGAAGGAACATATAATTTGATTAAATGCAATAATTCTGGGCAATCAACTACACCACAAATAATACCATGTAAAAAATTTAAGGCAAAAATGGTCCTACGTGTTTCCAAAGTTTTAATGAAAATAAATTCACATTTATCCTCATAGGATGGAACAGAAAATGTAGGATCAGAAGGAGATTGATTAACATTAACATTTAGGAATGGGAGAGCAAATTTTACAAATTTAATTTGAATTTTCTCAATACGATTAATATGGATATCCGCTACAGGGCTCCAAATAAATGATGCATATTCTAGCCTAGATCTTACAAAAGAACAAAACAGAACTTTTTTTTGTGGAACAATCAAAAAGATTAGCAGAATTACGACGTATAAATGCTAATAATGAATAAGCTTTAGGTATAATGAAGTTCAAATGGCTACAAAACGATAATTTGTAGTCAAAGACTACACCAAGATCCACTATTTCATCAACAGATGAGATAATATGACCTTTAATACTATATTGCGAATGTAAAGTATGAAGGCATCGATGATATTTCATATAAAAACATTTCGCAATATTAAAAGGCAAACCATTACGGTCAGACCATAAACGACTCTAGACAAATCCTCCTGAAGGTCAGAAATGTCTCTAAAAGAAGAAATTGATTTAAAAATCTTGAGATCATCAGCATACATGAGGTGCTGAGAATTTTTGAAACAATGAGAAATGTCATTAATAAAAATATTAAACAATAAAGGACCTAAGATACTGCCCTGAGGAATACCAGAGGTGGGAGTAAAAAAATTTGAGTAAACTCCATCCACAGAAACTGCAGCATATCTTCCAGTCAAATAAAATCTAAACCAACTTAGCATACTAGAATGAAAACCAATCCTAGATAACTTACGTAACAGTAGTTCATGTGGAACCCTGTCAAATGCCTTTGCAAAATCCAAATAAATTGAATCTACTTGAAACCCTTTTTCAAAGCAAGAAACACAGAAATTGGTGAAAACTGCTAAATTTGTGGTGGTAGACCTTCCAGCCACAAATCCATGCTGTGATAACGATATATAGCGCTTAAGTTGAAAAAAGAGTTTATCATAGACAATATGCTCAAAAATTTTAGCAATATTTGTCAATTTTGAAATTGGTCTATAATTGACAACATTATTCCTATTACCAGATTTAAGAATAGGGAAAATTGTAGTATATTTCCATCTTCGTATAAAATATCCTACCCTCAAAGAATTATTAAAAATAATTTTGAGGGGCATAATAAATGCAGAAAAACATTTTTTCAAAATGAATGCTGAAAGGCCATCATTATCAGATTTAAACGAATTAGAAAGTTTGCCAATTCCCGAAGCAACATCCTCATCAGAAATTTGCATTGAACCAAAATCAAAATATGAAACAACATCACTTAAATCAAATTCATCAAGATGCAAAGAGTCATCATTAAAGTTTGATTGAAAATAAGTAGCAAATAAATTAAGAGAATCTTCCAATGTATTGGAAGAAACACCATTATAATTCATCAAAGTCGGTATTGTAGAATTAGTTCTCTTAGAATTAACAAAACTCCAAAAACACTTTGGATTGTATTTTATGGAATCGTTAAAACTCAAAATATACTGATTATATAAAAACTTATTAAGAAAATTAAACTCCCTTTCATAATGAGTAAAATTAGCTTATCAACGGCATTATTTGTAGATTTATACAATTTATGATACTTATTTCTAAGATTTTTTAATCTTTTCAATCCTTTAGTATACCATGGTAATTTATATACTCTAGGATTAGCTAAAGGGACATTGTTTCTAATAATTCTCAAAACATTAGATAAAAAAATTTCATAGCAAATTGATACTATATCATTATTCAATAAATTTAACCAATTTATATTATATATCATAGAATTTAAAGCGCTAAAGTTACAGGCATAATAGTTATAACGTAGGTCATTAACGTTAATTTTACGAACATATTCATAAAATTCAATTTCAACCTCCAAAGCAGAGTGATGTGCATTGGAGGGTGAAACTGCAATTTCAGATTCAGAAAGAGAATATTTTAAATCAGGAGAAATAAACACTAAATCTAGAATTCTGTTTAACATATTGAAAACGCTATTAATTTGAATCAAACCAAGACTAAAAGCAGCATCAATGAGATTAATTTCAAAAGATTTATTTACATTGTTTGGAAGAAACTGACCTGAATTAGGAACTACAGACCATACAATATCAGGTAAATTAAAATCACCTAACACACACAATCCATCTCCATCATTTAAACGATCAGCCAGATGTACAATATTTGAAGCATGAGCAGCATACAACTCATCAGAACTTTTAGGTGGAATATAGGAAACACAGATATAAATATCATAAGTAACCGCCTTGAAAGATACACATAATTGGTCCAGTTCCGAATCAATATCATTTAAAGCGACAAGTTTACAGCATAATGATTTTCTAACAGCAATAAGAACTCCCCCTCTTTTAGCATGACCAGTCTTTAAAGGATCTCTATCTTTCCGATAGACAACATACAAGTAAGGATTAAAAAATTCTTCATCATAAAAATCAGAATTTAACCAAGACTCCGTAATAACAATAACATCATAATCACATTGAGAAAAAAAGGTACTAAATTGAGTTGATTTAGTCCTCATACCAGACACGTTTTGGTAGTATAATTTTAAGGCATTTTTTGAAACTGTTAAATTTGTCGATGAGGTGGCGACTTGTTTAGAAAAAAATTGAAAGGACGGACTCGTACGTTTGATGTCCACAACTCTGGTTTCAGAAGTTCATCATAAAAAGCAGATGAAACACCCAGTTTAAAGTTAATAAACCGCAAATTATCAATAGAAGCATTTTTTTTAAGCAACTTGTAACAAGAAATATTTGACTCGTCTATTTTAAGATGTTTAGCCACATATGATTTAATAGAATCTTCAGTAACTGTTGGTTTAAAGGATGACAAATGGACCCATCTCATTTTAAGTACCACATCCAGTTCAGCATTATTACTATCACCCACTATAACTTTACGTTTTTTAGGTTTTTTCTTCTTTCTAGAAGTAACATTAGACCAATTATATTTATCTTCAGCATGAAGTACATTTTCAGCGTTTAAAGCATCTACATAGGCATCACTGTTAGTTTCGTGTTGACCATCAGGAATAACAACAACGTCATTATTAACAGCAGTGAGTGCAGCTTTACTAGTAGAAGGTAAAACAGCATCAATAATGGTATTAGTTGTTGTTGTATTGAGAGCAGCAGAACGATTAACATTATTATTGTTCTTTTTAGCAATTGTAGTTGTTGGTAAACAATTAGAATTAGGCAAATTAGAATTTAAACCGGTTTTGAGCATAGGCAAACTACGATGAGATTTTTGTTTCACATTATTATTTGCATTTTCTTTTGAATTGTTATTTATAAACTCTGAGAACATAGTTTTTAATTGTTCGATTTCATACGACAATAAACTAACTTTTTTAATTAAATCAGAAGATGATTGTAAACAATTGTCACAATTGTAAACAATATTAATAAAAGTTAAGAGGGTATTAACAGCACTCTCATCTTCAACTTTAGCACAAATTTTGTGAAATTTACGTTGGCAAACAGAACATGAAATTTCACAATCATTTTGAATATGTTTATAGCACTTTGAACAAAACACTTTCTCCGACATAGCGAAGTTGTCTGTTTGAAAGCAGAAAGCAGACTGAAATAGAAAATAGAAAATACACTCATTCTTCTCTACCACGTTTTTCACAATGAAAATTATACAAGTTCGAGGCCATACTCTATATTTCTTTATTCGGATATTGTCCTAACAAATAATCTATAGAGTTTATTTGTTTTCAAATTTATTAATTGACCCTTTCAGGAATGTGTTGATAGATATATTTCGGAAATTTTGGTACCCATCATCAGAACACGTTTTGATAGAGGTAACAATCACAATGAAAACATCAAGTATTCATATAAACTAGTTTCCTCACTAAATGAGAACTAATATGTATATGAGCTCGAAGTTAAAGATTAGCACCATTGATCACAAATTAAATTGAAAACTTGTTTTTGTGTGTATGTCTACCTTTGGTAGATATTCAATACACGTTTTTTGTTTTTTTTTTATTCCTTTTTTTTGTACATTTGTTTTTAAAAACAACATTTACAGGGGGAGTAGAAAACAAGACCATACTTTGTCTTTGTACAAGTTTGATATAGTTTTTATTAAAAAATAAAAATTATGTTTTTTTTCGAACTTTAATTGTGCAATGAAAATGAAAATTATTTAAGTTCGTGGCCATACTCTATATTTCTTTATTAGGATATTGTCCTAACAAACAATCTATAGAGTTTTTGTTTTCAAATTTATTAATTGACCACTTTCAGGAATGTGTTGATAGATCTATTTCGGGAATTTTCTAGGTTCCCATCATAAGAACACGTTTTGAAAGAGGTGATATGAAAGTATAGTCTTGTTTACTACTCCCCCTGTACATTTTGTTTTTAAAAACAAATGTACAGATAAAGAGGAAGAAGAAACAAAAAACGTGTATTGAATATTTACCATACATACACATAAAAAACAAGTTTTCAATTTATTTTTTGACCAATGGTGATAATCTTTCACTTCGAGCTCACATATATATTAGTTCTCACTTTATAAATTTGAAAACAAAAACTCTTTCTTTGTTACTACAATATCCTAATAAAGAAATATAGAGTATGGCCTCGAACTTGAATAATTTTTATTTTCATTATACTAGTAAATATTACATGTGAAGAAAGGTATCCCAGCGGTGAGCTACCGATTGGGCAGAAACTTCAATATGTAATATGGTAGACAAAATAAATGATATATATTTAAGCGGTATAAAAGTCTTTTCCATATAATTTTCAGATTACTTTTGAGAGATTAATCTAAAAAGGCATAATTTTCGATAGTTTTTGGATGCCATTGTTTAGCATCTAAAGTTTAGATTGGGTCGCTTACCTCATTTTTTTATTATTATTTTCAGAAGTCAATTGAGCCAAATCCATAGCTAGCAAATAATTGATCAGCTATATCTCAGTCATTTTTTATCGCATCTGAACAATCCAGGACTTAATTTTTGGTACAAATTTTTGACTATGTCACCCAAGTTCTATAGTTTTTAATGCAATTGCATTTTTAAAATGCATGTTGTTAGTTCATGAAATATATTTAAAAAAAATTATTAATTTATATAATTTCGAATCTTTACCTCCAATATTCACTTTTTAGTTACCAAATGTCAAAAAATTTTGAGAAATTTTAGAAAAATAATAAAAGTTAAAAAAAAAATTTACTCAGAAAAATATTTTAGATTTTTCAGAAAGCAATTGAGACAAATTCAATACTAGTCTATCTTTGATTAGGTATATCTCGGCATTTTCTTATCGTATCTGAATGATCCAGGGCTCATTTTCTTTGTACTAGTGTATGCTGTTTGCATATATCCCCTTAGTATATATGCACTTTTTTTAGCTAAGGAAATATTTCGAATTTTAAACTGTAGTTTTTTTTTTAGTTAAAAAATAAAACAAATAAATGCTTGTTTATTTTTACTGCCATATGTGGTTCCTTTTTAGTACAATTGTGGTTAATATTTTGAACAGTCTCCACATTCTGCTTAATAGAAGCGTAACGCGATTGGTAATTTTTTTAAAGATATTGTAAGCAAACTAAAAAGGCCCTTTTTAAACTTAATTATACAAAACAAAATAAAAAAAAACGGCCGCGGATTCGAAATATATTATTCATAGAGAATAAAATTACCTAAAAATTGAGATACATTTCGTTTCTATCAAAACATTTTTCAATTTTCGTCAAAAAGTGCTTCATTAAAAGAATTTTTAAAATGTTCTTGTCTTAAAGCGACCTCTAGCTGAATTATTAGCAACTAAACTTGAAGTTTTGACTGAATATGAATCCCAGACGGAAAAAGATATATTAATCATTTGAGTTTTGTATTATTTTATAAACAAATCTTTAACCAAAAATATTATTAACTTAAATTTAATCTTTGAGTTACCCAGCCAGAAAATTTCGTAGCTCTCGAATATATGACACTAAAATGATTCAAAAAACTGATGCATTTCAGAGCCCTTTTATTTTGGAATCAAAAATGATTTAAATGTTAACCTTTTTTTAACGTTTTTTTTAAATTTTTTTGTCAAAAAACTCTCTTTTTACAGACAAAACTAAGAGCCTACTTAAAATAATCAAAAATTATTCAAACATATGACAAAAATAATGGCATCAAAAAAATTAATCAAATATGAGTCAGAAAAGTAGGGGACACATAATTTTTTTGAGATATCCAAAATGGCTCTAAAATTATTCTTTTTGAAATAAAGAAAATATTTAATTTTTTTTATTTTTAAATTTGCTTGTACATAAAAGAAACAAAAAGATTTTAAATTTTCTTGCGAGCGGCTTTGTTGTAATATCGCTTTAAAATCGAATGAACTCGACAAAAAGTATTCACGGTTAGAGTAAGTGTGTCAGGAATTGGACAAACAAGATAAATGGAAAGAAGGAAGTGTTGTGATTTTTTTTTTTTTTTTTTTTTTTTTTTTTTTTTTTTTATTAATTAATAATCATATAATTACAAATTATATACTATTACCCTAACCGAGCACTAGCTACTATGGCCTTCGGCGCGTTGTAGCGAAAACAGACCAGTGCCTCTGGTGGGAATCGAACCAACGACACCCGCACTGATAAGCCAGCACGCCACCAACTAGCCTACCGGGGCGCACGGTGTTGTGATTGTTTAAAGTTTTTCTTTTGATATTTTTTTGAATTTTTTGAAATTGTTAATAATAAAATAAAATGGATATACAATTGTATACTAGGATGTCCCGACAAAGGGGCTTTTTGAGTAATAGCACGCAAACGATTAGTATTACAGTGCGGAATACGTAAGAAATAACGAAATTTTTTTTGTAGGGTACTTTTAAGTCCCAACACACGATTTAAGATTTCAAAAATGCTACGTTTTGCTAAACAAAAATTTTCTTATTTTTTATCAAAAAGGGCTTAAAAGTATCGTTACGTAGAGCTTATTATGGGAAAAATATTCATATTTTTTTTAGAATACTTTGGGTCTACCACTGCATTTTTAGTTTTGAGCAAGTGCATAGTAATTATATATATGTTTCGTAAATTGTTAATAAAACTCTAAAATGACACTTTGCTAATGTCAACATTTCAAGAAAATTAATTAAAAACTGTTTTTAATCCGCAAATCGCGAAATAAACCATAAATGAATTTTTTAACAAAATTGAGCTCTACATTTTTGCAATTCAAAGTTTATTGAGAAAAAAGTATTTTACATTTTTTTTTTTTGCTTGTCAGTTGCAAGCATAGTTTAATAAACCTTATATATTTATTTTTATATCAAACTAAAAAAAATAGCTTCACAACTTTTTTTTTAAATACTTTTTCCGTAAACAAGCTTTCCATTGCAAAAATTGTAAGCCATATTTTTTTAAAATGCTAAATTTTTTAATTGCTTCGTGAATAGCGGATTAAAATTTTTTTTTAAAAATTTTCAATTATTTTGTTTTTCTTTAAATGTTGACGCTGGTTAAAAAAAAAAAGAAAACAAATAATACGAGTATATACTTGCTGAAAACTAAAAACTGCTGTTTGGGACCAAAAGTATTCTAAAAAAAAAAATTATTAATATTTTTCCGATAAAAAGCTCTACGTAACGAACATTTTGACCATATTTTCGACAAAAAAAAAAGTAAGACAACTTTATTTTGAGCAAAACGTACCGTTTTAGAAATCTTAAATCACGTGTCGGGACCAAAAAGTGCCCACCAATAATGTTTTTGTTTTGCCGTATTCATATTTTTAATACATATAGTATGAGTGCTATTACTTAAAATTTTTTTCTAACGGGGCACACCCTTAACTCTAGTTTTATAGTTTTTAAACTATAACTACAGCCCGATTACTGAATGTTCAGTTAAATTTAACAAACAGTTTAAATCGAATATTTATACGGAAAAAACACAACAAATGTTTCAGCTTAAGTCCCAGTTAGTAGCTAGCGTGACATTCTGAAAATGAGGCAAAGACATAAAAATACATTATTTTGAATTCAAAACCCCTCAAAAAAGACTCAAAAATGGTTTTTATCAGACTCAAAAATAAGTCGAAAGTGTCTACATTCTACAAGGAAAATTTAGATTTATTTTTCAAACTCAGAAATTTCTCAAAAAACTTAAATTTATGAAGAAAATTTTCCTTCATACACTCATTTTTCTGAGTCATTTTTGAGTGAAAAAGAAGGCTCTTTTGGAGGGACCACTTTCATATAAAAATTTAATTTTTAATAATATTTTTGAGCCCATTTCTGACGCATGTTTGAGCCCGTTTCCTGAGAATTTAAAATTTAACTTATATGCAAAATTTTCTCTGCTATAGTTGTTGGAAAAATTTGTTTTTAAAAATCCAACATGATTTTAAAAAAATTAAAATTAAAATGTTTGTGTTCAAACTAGAATAATGGGGCTTAAATAGAAAATATGAAATTAAACTAATGAATTAAACTAAGTCATTTGTACATAAAATAAATACATTAAAAAAATAAAAAATATGTATTTTCCTTTATATTGCCTTTAAGTCTGTTTTTAAAGAATTTTGTTATTTAATAATCTTTCATTTGGATATTTTTATAATACATTTACAGGAATTTGTAAACTAATATGAAAAATTACATAAAAATATTAGTAGTTTTTTTTATTTTTATTTTATATATAAGATTGTAGAAAATAATTATTTATTTTTTTTTTAATTTATAGTTACAAAAAAGGATAAAAATAACTAAAATATACAAACAATTACTTAGATACATAAACCAAGTAATTGGTCATTAGTTTCTAAGATTATCTAGAATTAAAAGAAATGAAAAATATATGAATGAATGCAAACATATACAAAAATATACATAGAGAATACATATGAGTCATTCCATGTCAGACCGTACTATTTTTGTAAAAACTGGCTTTGATGTCTCCGATATCTTTTAAAATTGTATTACGTATTCTTCATTGAAAAATATTTTTACACCTGTTTCCAGAAAAAAATTAAACAGTTTTTTTTTTCAAAAAGTTATGTGCATTTGAAAATAGTCAAAATCGTGGAAAATCTTCCGATATGACAACTTTAAACTAATGTTTTTTCTAAAACCAGTGAATGGGTTTTAAAGTTTAATACCTTATTTTAAAGGTATCTGAACCTTCTTTTTAAAAATCGAATGTCGAATGGATTCAATTTTTTTCCGATTTTTTTTTCCATTGTAGTACCACGAAAATTACATTTTGTTTGTGAACATTATATTTTCAAGCGTGTTAACGAAAATGTTAATGCATGCATGTATGCAAAAACACACGCTAACAAATTCATATCCCTATGGGGAATGGGACCGGTTCTCCGTGTGCCACAGGATCGGTCCCTTTGTGCCAGAGACCAGTCCTCAGCTAAACCTTAGCAGAGACCAGTCCTCTGCTAAACCCTACCCTATGTAAACAACTGGTAACTTTAACATTGACTTGTCATAGGAAGGGGGTCATTTGTCCTGCTTTAAACCACATAGTGTCATGCCACTAACCCAAGATGGGGCATACCACAATACTGTCGCAAAAGAGTCATGTCGTATAAAATAAACGACAACTAAACAGCTTGCAATGGGTAAATTCTGTTCAACTGGCTTTTTCTTGTTCATAAGCATTCTGGTTAAGTGGTATGTCCTCCCTTTACCAGTCACAGGATTGGTAAGTTTAGGACAATTGACACTGCTCAACCCACTTCAGTATTAAATTATACCAGTCCTGTGATAAGTCCTTCTTTAACCAGTCACTTTTAGGACAATTGACTCTTCATTCCCAATAGGGATTGTTCTTGAGCATTATTTCTTTTGCTTTTTCAATGTGCAGTTAGATTTTTTTTTTGTATGTTTTACTTGAAAATGTAATTTTTCGTGGTACTACAATGAAAAATATGGGAAAAAAATAAAATCCATTCCACTTCCATTCTGAAATTTACAGGGAATATTAAGGTTATATTGAGCTTTAAGAAAATATTGTTCGAAGATAGTGGAAAACAGAAATTAGGTAAAAAAAACCAAATTTTAAACATAAAAAAAATAAATTAAAAAAAAAAAAAAAAAATGTTAAAAGAAGGTTCAAATACTTTTAAAATCCATTAACTAGTTTTAGAAAAACATCAGTTTGAAATTTGTCATGTCGGATGACTTTTCACACGGCTAAAAAGGCCCTCTTTCAACTTAAACTTTAACCCCTTCACGGTCACCTAGAATGATGATTTATGCATTAATCTGCTAGCGCGTCTCCCGGAGAAGAAGTAGCTCCCATAATCTTGGAGAGATTCCTATTACTTTCTGAAATATCAAAGTGGGCTTTTTCAAAATTTGACCCTTCGGTTCAAAAGTCGGGACATCAGAATTCGTTTTAGAGGTATGGTTCCTTCGGCAAAGTTTCTTATTTTGATCCCTAGAATACGATTTTCCTTGTACGTTGAGCGATTTTTAAATCGACCCGCCCTAATGTCCAACTATTTTTAAAATAAAAATAACTACGCTTGCCAAATTTGCAAAGCAAATAAAAATCATGATGTAGAAAATGTTTCGGTTCGACATGGAATGACTCATATACAGAAATATAATGAATGAAACAAAATTTAAATACTGTATACATGCATGTAATGTATTTGATTTCTTTCTCTTTAGGAATTAAGAAATGTTGTATAGAATAATAGGAAAGTGCAAATTATTTATTTTTAAATTTTCCAAGTCTAACAAATCAATTAAATTTTTAATGTCAATAAAAAAAGCTTTTCATATTTACACTCAAATAAAAAAAGTCTATAAAAGTTCCAGAAAAAAACTGTCATTTTCAGGAAAGTTTTAATATTTTAAGCTAGCAGACCGTTTAGCTAATTTTAGCAAAACGTGTCTATAATTTTTTAGTAAAGTGAGAATATCAGGAAATATTAGTAAACTTTACTTAAGTTTAGCCAAATTCAAGTAAAATCGATCGAAATCGAAATCGATTTTCCAAAATTGGCTTATTTTTTTTTTTACTAAAAATTAGTAAATTCATTTTTATTGAAATTTATTTTTATTTATAGAAATTTATAGTTGACATCTTTTGGTGTTTGTTGATGTATTAGTTCGGCTTAAGGTCACAATAAATAAAAAACTTAAATTGATTTTTATTTAAATTTTATTTTTAATCGATAAGGCGTGATTTTTTATATTCCTATGGGAAAGGGCAGAAAAGTGATAAAATATCCCCTTGTCGCGCTGCCTAAACCCCTTTGGCTAGAAAGGGGAAATTTTTAATATGTGATTCCTCGAATAGGACCTTATTTACTTTAATTTTCCACAGAAACGTGGTAAAACATGTGGTACTAGGGTGAAAAGGTCACCCCTTGGCGACCTGGCGAAAACGCTGAACTCACATACCAACTTGAAATTTTGTATGTGGGTTCCTTATCCTGTATAGATATCCACTCGGCGGGGGATTTTTGGAAAGTTTTTTGGGGGATGTCCATAAAGGGTTAAATTCTCCCGCATGGGGGCATGTACAAACCTCTAAAGCGAGGAACTTGCATTTTGGTATAATGGTTTAGAATTCCACATAAACATCCCCACAAACGGGATTTTTGGAAATTCCTACGGAAGGGACCAAAAGGGAAATAAACTCTCACTGACGCCCTAGCTAAACGGCTTAAGCTTAGAACTTAAAAATTGGTATGTGAACTCAGGGAACTTCTGCTTTAAAAATTTGTAGTTGTTTGGGTTGCAAATACAATTTCTTTATTTTTAATGTAAATGTCAGTTATTTGTAGATGAAATTTAATTTTTTACTAACCTTGTAGTTCATTTAAAAAAAAAAAAAAAACCTCATCAAATAACTGTTTTATGATTTTACATTAAGTTTTTACAGTTGTTTTCTGTTATTTAAAAAAATAGAAAAGTAAATGTTTGTCTATGTTTTACTAACATAAGTGGTTAATTTTTACTACAGTTGTCAGTAATTTTTTGAACAGTAAAAACAAATGACAAATGTTAGTTGAATTTAATGAAACGTTAGTCATCCTTTCTTCAAGTAAAATTTCATTTGTTTTTGACTACAATTGCTGTCGGGTTTACCTACATAATATTCTAAGTGTGTGTTAATAATCTCGAGTTTTTTTATATTTCAACAGACAGGGGATTGTAAGAGAAAAGTCACCTTCCTGGCGGCCCAGCCAAACCACTAACACGAGGAATTAGAAGTTTGGTATCTGCATGGGCATGGGTAAAAAGGATAAAGTCTTAATAATGGGAAGTCTTTCTCCTTCTCATCAGTTCCTTTGAATATTACCTAACTCAATGATATAACACTTTTTGGAGTTCTGGCCAGCAACGTGGTAAACAATAGGTTAAAATTGGAAAAATTAACCCCCTTGATGGCCAAACCGCTTAAGAGAGGAACTTCAAATTTGTTATGTGGGTTTCCTAAGCCCGCTTAGACGAGCTTGAAATTTGGTATGTGTACTCCTAGACTTCTTTGACAAAATAAACCATACGATATCGAAACGCTTTCACCTAATTGATATTTTTATCATATATCGACGTCGCTCCGGCCAGACAAGTTGTGTGTTTTTTTATCAAGTTTTCAGGAGAGCAAATAAACAGTTAAATTTTATCAATGCGCTCCATTTTTTATATCCTAAAGATTTATTGGACATCTAAAAAAATTTACTAAATTTATGCAAAACTTTTTTTTTTTAGATTAGATATTCTTTATTTTTTTTCAATAATTGTTTTACAAAATTATACTTAATTCTATAAATAATTAAACAAGAACATTAAAGAATTTACAGCTTGGTTATATATTAACCGTCAGCCGGAAAATTGGTTGTAAATAATTTTATTTTTAAGATTAAAAATTAAATTCTGAGACTAGCATGCTTCTATATTTTGAAGCCTCTTTCACAAAATTATACAGTCTTAGCCAATAAGCATCTTCACCGCCATTCAGTACATGAACAACATCATCATCTGTTAGCCTAATACATTGAAAATATTTAAGTCGAATTTCGTTAAGCACGGGGCATCTACCAATAAAATGTGTTGTGGTTTCCGCTTCTCTCAGATTACACAATGAACAAATGGTGGCATCGCCAACTCTAAATTGGTTTCCATTTAACCAAAGAAGATCTCCTCTTGCCTTCATTATAAACGTTATCTGCTCTTGATTAAATCTTTCGTTACAGTAATCTAAGCCTTTAGAATGATCAAGTAGTTTATATATTCTTTGTCGACTCTTCTGGGCATTTGTTAAATGATTTTGATATTGGGTAACTTTCATATTTTCTATAAGTTCTATGCACTTTTTGTTATCACGATCTATTTCATTGCAGTTTATGTTGTACTCTAACAATTTTGATTTAAGGTCATTATACCAATATAGGTTTTTTTCAATAATTTGAGCAGATAGCTTGCGTGGCAACCTTCTCTCATCATACTCAAACAGCGTTTTTGGCAATATAGTTCAGATGTAGACTATAGGTATAAAAATGGCCTTCTTCTTGACCTGTTTCTAGCGATAAAACGTAGTTGGGGGAATTATCTGGCAGCCTTAACATTCGCTTTGTGAAAAACCGCTGAAATTTATCGATCTCCTCGAACTGCGAGTTACCCCATACCTGAGCTCCGTAAGATTGTATGGCTCTACAAACTGCCAAAAACAATTTCCATTTTGCCTTAATCGATACTTCCCTACGTCCAATAAAATTTTTCGAGGTGGAAATAATACTGGCTTTAGCTTCATCGTTTTTGGCTGCCACATGCTTAGAAAACGACATTGTAGGGGTTAATAAAATTCCTAAATATTTATATTCAGATACAACTTGTACAAACTCGCCATTAAAAGTCCATCTCTCTTTAGAACCAATTCTACCACCTTTTCTAAATATCATGATCTCTGATTTTGTAAGGTTAACCTCCATTCCCCATAATCGACAGTATTCTTCCAGGTTATTACTCATTTTCTGCAAAGTATCTACATCATCTGCCAGCATAACAATGTCATCGGCATACATTAATACTCTCACATTGATGTCACCAACAAACAACCCACCACCCAAATGATCATGAAGATCGTTCAGATACAGCGCAAACAGCATTGGGGATAATAGGCATCCCTGTTTGACTCCTGTACGTGTTTCAAAATAATTTGATAACTCCGAGCCAGTCCAAACAGCTGAATTTGTGTTTAAATAAATGTTTTCTATAAAATCTACGATTTTTGATGACAATCCCATTTGTTGTAGTTTATATAACAACAATCTTCTAGGTACCCGGTCGAAAGCTGTCTTAAAATCTACGAAAAAAGCGTAAACTTTACGTTTTTCGGAGAATTTAATGTTTACTATAGAAGTCAGGTTATATATATTGTCCGCTGTAGAGTATCCCTTGCGGAAGCCTGCTTGATATTCATTTAAAATGTGGTAACGATGCGTCCATTCTGCTATTCGCTCATTTATTATGCCTATCATTATATTTAATAGCAAAACTTTAATAGCGGCTTATTAGTCGTTAGAGAGCTATTTAGGTATTTTCATAGAAATAACACATACCCAATTTTGTTAAGACATTTCTAAAAAAACATTTTAATAATTTTTTCCACCTAACTATATTTACTCAAAAAATGTAACTTTTGTGGTATAAAGAAATTTCAATTAAAACTATTAAATAATAATTGTTACTTCTTTTTAAGACTAGTTAGATAAGGAAGATGATAATATATCATGATATATATTAGGGTGGGTCGATTTAGCAATCGATATTGTGCCATGGATTTTTCGATAGCTTCTGTCTGGCATGCGGAAAAAAAGTTACACTACGAGATATAAAAAAAAATCATTTTCGAGGCGCCCAAATTTAAATTTTTTGACTTTTTATCAGCTTTTATTTTTAAGGTGTTTTTTGAGTAGGTAATGCAAAAAAAAAAAATCGGCTGATTTAAGTTTTTTTTTTTAAATATTACCTTTCCAAGGTAAAATTGTGAGCCAAAAACAATGGCTATAGCAGTTTTTGCAAAAAGTTTTTGTCGAAAAATCGAGTTTTTGTCGAAAAATCGATCTTTTTTTAAACGTTAATTTTTAAGGTTTTTTTAGTATTTAGGTTTTAAAAAAAAATTCGGCGATTTAAAATTTTTTTAATAAATCCTATTAATTGTAAAATTATATGCTTAAAACAATAGCGATATAATTTTTTCGAAAAAAGCAAAAAAAAAAATTTGGGGTTTAGACGAGTTTTTTGTCGAAAAAAAAACGTTTTTTCGATTTTTTACTCTTTTTCGTTTTTTTTTTTTTTTTAAGGATCCAAACCAATTTGTCTGTATTTTCTCCCATATCAAATTGCTGATTTCCAAGTTTTCCGAAAAGAAAAGTAATTTTCAACGAGTTTTGGTCGAAAAATTTATTTCTTTCGATTTTTTATAAGCGAAACTCAATTTCAAAATTTATTTGGCAAATAAAAAGCATTTTCAATATTGCTTCTTACCTATGTCGACATCATGATAAGCGTCACTCAAAATTATTTCCATCATTTAACAATTGTCAGCGTAAATGTTATGTGAAAACAACATTAATACTCAATTAAAGTTTTTGTTTGAATCTTTATTTCAATTATTTTTGATGAAGAATTCAATCAGCCAATTTTTTTTATTTCCTACTAAAAAATACATAATATTTTTTTTTTTGTATGTGGAAAAAATAGAATCTGTTTGTGAATAATTTTTGTATGTTACTTGTTGCTGTAAAGTCAAGGAAATAATATCGTCCAAGTGGTCCTACCAGAATGGATGAATATTAGTGTGTATATTAGGATGTTCCTTAAAATAACAATTTGTCGATTTTCGTTCATTACTCCCCCCAATTTTACTACAAAAGTTTCCAAATAGAAGAAATGGATTTTTGTTTGGAAAAAGTTAACACGTGCCTCAAGTCTGACGAAAATGGCCCATTTTTGTAAAAAATCGTATTATTAAAAATTCCCAAAATTCGAAGTTTCGAAAAAATTTATTTTTTAATTTATTTATTCATTTAATATCCCTGCGGGAAATGAAGTATCGATTAATCCAAAGTGACAAATATGTGATTAGTAAATAGGAGATACGTCGCAAAACTGGTATAAACAAAGATTTCGGGATATCAAAGAGTGGTATTTCATCAAAATAACCCTCCACGTGACTAATTAAACGATGGCAAAACTTTGTCTGGTTTATTCTAGTAATATCATGGAACTCGAGAAAATCTAACGTTACACTAATGTAGACAAAAAAACCTATGGCCGTTACTGTATAAATAGTGCCGTTTTTCTCAACTGGAGCTGTGTATTAAATAAATGGCAGTCTTTGCATAAAAAAACCAATCCCTTGGCTGTTACACAGCGGACCTAGTATTGAAATAATTCAAACAAAACCGCCTTTTTGACAGTAGAAATGGTCACATATCATAATCGGATGTGCGACAGACGGAAAGGTAATACAACATTTAGAGGTTTATTAAAATACATTTTTTAATGTTGCTTCTAATATTTTTTTTTTTTTTTTAACTAAAGGCGAAGGTATTTATGACTTTCTTGAAGTAAGTTCATACTCATGAAGATATCTATTTGGAGTTTTTGATAAAATGGGGATACACGGTGAAGACATGACACTGCTTAATCCACTTCAGTATTAAATTATACCAGTCCTGTGATAAGTTCTTCTTTAATCATTCACTTTATTTTTATTTGATAAATTAAATTATTTAAATTTATTTAAATTTTTTATTTAGTTTTTTTTTTGTTTTGTTCATCTTGTTTAATTTAAATTGTTTTTTGTTTTCCATATAAAAATTGTAATTAGTTGTTAAGTTATTAATTAATGATCTTATAATTTTTCAAATCATCAGTTCCATACTGCAAAATAAGACTCTTAGTCTTGTGTATGGAGCAATTCAAATAAATAAAATAAATTTGAAATAAATAAATTTTAAGGTTAATTGACTCCTCACTCCCTATAGGGAAGCTTTGCTATGAAAAATGAAAATTAGTAACAATGTTTGTGAACTTTAGCAACTCGGGTTTAAAATAGGAGTAAAATATTTGGCCAAAACTAGCAACGAAAATAATGAAAAACAAATTTGTAAATAGAGAAGGGGAAAATTTTCCTAAAAAATTATTTTGTACTAAAAATTAGTACAAAACCGGTAAATTGGATTATAAAAATGTTTTACTTTTTATTTGACGGTATGATAAGACCTTTTATAACCTTATATTTAATTTATATAATTTTATATGAAATGTTTTCTTAATTTTAAGCAGAATTTCCATGTAAACAAAAAAATTCCTTGTTAAAATTTCTTTTTAGAATTTGGTATAAAAATCTGTTTTATAAACAATTTATAAAATTTTAAAATGATTATGCATATGAATATAAGTATTTAACCAAATATTTTTAAAACAATTTAGGGCCGATTACTGAATGTCCAGTTTAAATTTAACAACAACAAATGTGTCAGTTAAAGTACCAGTTAGTAGCTAACGGGACATTCAGTAATCGGGCCTTAGAAGTTATTTGAGGTCTTATTATAAAATATATTTGCATTTCCCTATTACATTTCAATATTTTAAATGTATTTACATACAAATAGTCTGTAATAAGTAAATGAATTAAAAACCAAAAATAATAAATGAAAACAAAAAATATTAAAGAAATAAATTGATCAATAAAGAATTAAAAAGAAAATATTTTTTGTTTTTTTTTTTTAGAAAGGTTGAGGTTAAGAAGAAGAACAAACGTTTTTCTTTAAAAATTATAAACACTATTAATTTTTAAATCAGACTAGACTAGTTTCTGCCTTATTTTATGAACAGGCGTCATCAGTGATTTTTCATTTAAATTGTTTTATTATTTGTGTCTTTTAATTGTCAGTCTCTATATGATAATTTTATTTTTTTCAACAACCTGCGACTGTAAGAATTAAACCTGTGCCTTCTTCTGCCGAATATTAGTTTCAGTTCGTTAAAAAAAAAAAAACAAACCACATCAAATGCTCTTAATTCACATTTCTTTTATGAGTTTAAAAAAATAATAGTTAGTATATTTTTTACTACATTTGTGGTTCATTTTAGCAATAGTAAAAAACAAATGAAAATGTTAATTAAAGTTAAAGAAAGGTCGGCCATTTTTCAAGTGAAATTAAATTTTTTTTTTTTTACCTACATTTGCAGTGATAATATCATAATATCCTAAAATATCATAATATCCTAAGTATAATAATGACAAACAATTTCATAAAACAATAACTTGCCAATAGTTTATCAATTTTACGTTTAGCGGTTAAGAAGTGAGGTCAAAAATTTCGATGGTTTGGCCAGAAAATTTCGAAATTTAAATTTGTTTGTGCTCACCACTATAGTACTCAAGAAAACAAAATTTTGATATTTATATTTCGTATCCCTGCGGGAAACGAAGGGTCGATTGATCCAAAGTGACAAATCTGTGATATATGATTTGGGGGCACGTCACGAAACTGGTGAAACCAAAATTGTGGTGCACCAAAAAGTGTTAATTTTGGTGAAATTACCAATCACGTGACTATAGTTATGGTGACAAAACATATCATGTAACTGGAGAAAAAGTAACATAAAGTCAAAGTGTACTGAAGCCACTAGGGCCGTTGCAGTTGAATTTATTACTGGTCATTGAACTGGTTCAAAACCGTTAGCAGTGGATGAAAACAAGGCAATTAGTGCCAAAGGATTCAGTCCCTTGACTGCTACACAGCAGACATAACACTGAAGGAATTTTATCTATACCGACTATGTGACAGTAGAAATGAAGACGTAACACTCCACTGGCTTAAAAGAACTGAACAAAAAACAGTGACCAGGGCTGCCAGATATAGACAAAATAAGCTAAGTATAAAATAGATTTTTGTTGTGCCTTTTTTAAGGTTTTTTTGAACGGGGGGGTAAGACACACTGTTTTGGAAAAGTGCAGTGATTGGTTCCGGACGGGCTATTTAGCAAACTCGCGCATAATATGACATACGCTGAATAAAAACTGACAGGTTACTTGCTAATTACTTTACGCATGCCTGGCGACATGTACCATTGGACCTGTGCAGTAGTACGTCTCAAAACTATTTCAGTCAAACTACCCCTGTTACAGAACACATTGCGCTTAATATGTGACTAGTTTTCCTTCAAAAATTATTCTCCAGTTCTAAGATACGTACACCTACACCAGTCACGTGATAAATTTTTTCCCACTGGTTCTGTTGCATATCACATAGATCCTAAAATGGTCATACTTTGACACTACCTATTCTAACTTGTCCCGTAGTTATTCATTTCAGTCTGTATGGTGATAGGTTACCTTGGTCAAGTTATTCGATACGTCACACAGTGCTCCATAGGTAGCAAATTGTCACCTCATATGACAAGCCCATGGTAAAAGTACCGGTCACTTTCATATAACAGAACCAAAACTATGACAGGTTCATACACACAAAGTTCTAGTCACATGACCATACCAGTGACTGGTCCATTTCCCGCATGGATGTTTTTATGCCAGGGTTGCCACATTTTTATAAAATGGGTAAAAAAAATCTCTTTTGGAAAAGTCGACCAGGATGAGGGTGGTCCCAAAATTAGCCGATCTAAAGAAGAAAACACAACAAATTTGGGAAACATTTTCTTTATTTCTCAACATAATCACCATTTCGATACACTTTTCCCAGAGATATTCAATAGCTTCGATATCCTATTTATAGTAAGAACTGTCAAGATCCTTAATAAGGTGCGTATCAAAACTATACGACACTAAACAAGATATTGTTTGGCTACTTCTTTAATTCGTGGTGTTTTGTATTTAGAATAATGTTCTAATATAAAATAAAAGTCTAAGTTATGCTTAAAAAAAATAATTGTTTTAGTAGATTATGTGAATGAATATGTACCATTAGTTTTAGTTGCAATGACTCCTTTGATGCTTAGTTGTAATCGTAACAAACCTATACGACACTTTCTTAAAACTTCTGAAAAACAAAGAACATTTCAATTTTGTGTCAAATTTTTTAATTAAATTCTAACTTTATTCATTTTTTGTTAAAATGCCACGTGGAACTATTTTATCTAGTGAAGAAAAAGGCAAAATTGTTGCATATAAAGATGAAGGTCTAAATTGTGCATAAATTTCTCGAAAAATCGGTCGTTCGAGTTGTGTTATTGCATCTTTTTTGCAAAATCAAGATAAATATGCCAAAAAGTTTAAAACTGGTAGTAAACCTATACTATCGGAATGTGACAAGCGAATGATTATAAATAATGCAAGCAATTCCTTTGTATCATGCGCGCAACTTGCAGGCCAATTCAGCAAAAGGGTTTCCAAAATGACAGTTTTTCGACCATTAAATTGTTCGGAAACTATCGTAAGATCTGTAATGAAAAAAGTCCAAACATTACGTCCGCATTATAAGGCAGCACGCCTTCAATTTGCAGCAAATAATTTAGATACCGGCTGGGACTCAGTAAAAAAAAAAAATTTTTAATTTTTCTCTTTTAATTGTTTCTTTGGATAAAATTTTATATTTTCAGACGAAATTAAATTTAACTTAGGCGGACCTGACGGATCCCGAAACTACTGGCGTGATTTAAGTAAAAAACCGCTTATATTTTCCAAGAGAAACTTTGGTGGCGGTTCTGTTATGGTATGGGGTGCTATACACAAAACGAGCACACTCAAATTACAATTTGTTACTTCAAGAATGAATAGCACAAATTACATTGAAGTATTACAGAGTGGCTTGCTTCCATTTTTAGAGGAAAACAGAGAACGACCACACATTTTCATACAAGATAATGCCGCTATCCATACAAGTCGTCAAACAAAAGCGTTTTTGGAAATGTGCTCCGTTGAAGTTATGAACTGGCTAGCGTGCTCACCTGACCTTAATCCCATCGAGAACATCTGGGGAATACTGGCTAGACGTGTTTACGTCTATTTTTCGGTTGCTGGCCTTAAAAATGCCATTTTAATTGAGTGGAATAAGATCGAACCAAACTTCTTGAAAAATCTGTTCTCAATGAGAAAGAGAGTGTTTGAAGTTGGAAAAGAAAAGGTTTCCACATCGAGTACTAAAATTCTGAAGAAATTGTTTTTGTAATATATTAAATAAAAAAAAATGTTGTATCGTATTGTTTTGATACGACTTTTTGAAAGTGACATTAACCAAAAAAAAAGAAAACCTTCCTCCAAAACTTATACCTAAGGTGCAATATTTAAGTATCCTACATATCATTTTTAATTTTTATTCACCAAGACCATTTACGATAAAGGAGACAAGAGTTATAAAAAATTGGTAAGGAAACAACCGGCCCAATTGTATATTTAGGGGGTAAAAATGGGATTCGAAGTTGCTCGATATTTTTATTGTTTTTGAATAAAAACTTTTTATTATTTTTGTACCCCTCAAGAAAGGTCATTTGAAACCCAAAAATGTCTTTCATTTGGCGAAAAATCATGAAAACAACGCAATTAACGGAAATTTTTGTTACTTTTTAGCCCAATTTTTACTGCTGAATGTGAAATTGGTCCGCTTTAAAGGTACTCATTCCTTTTTATTTTATCACATCTATTGCATATACAAATTTTATGGCAATCGGAGGGAACCCACAATCGGTGTTTCCTTGTAAATTGCTTTAGGAAATGAAATTAACAAAATTTTATTAAAAATATTGTGTATATTTCTTTAATTTGAGTATTGATTAATTTTAAATATGTTAGCCTATTAGTGTTATCGACATTAATATCACTCATACGCCATGCAATCACAAATATTCAATATAACTCATACGTGCCGTGGGGCAATAATATAAAATTGCTCTCATTGATACATACACACATACAGGTTTGTAAGAGAGTAAGCCATAATGAATCCCTTACAAACCTGCTTACATATGCTATGATTATTATATGGCGAATTCCCACTTGGAAGCATTACTTTTGGACAAAATAAGCGCGGATTTCAGCGCTTATAAAAACCAGTGATTTCATGGGTTTCAGTAAAATCATATTTTATGTCTAATCATGCAGGGACCGTAACGGTTATAAGTGATATCAAAAAAGTTCCTTTATAACAGTTATTTTGTGGCTTAAAAAGAAAAAGAAACATAAAAAAAAGTTATTTTTCAACGTAAAAATAAAAGATCGGGTGAAACTCTTAGGAAAAAAGTTTTATTTCGCTTTCATTAAATAAAACTCTTTTGAGGAGTTTTATTTTTTCCATATAAAATAAAACTCATTTGAGGAGTTTTATTTTAAAACTCATTTGAGGAGTTTTATTTTTTCCGTCAGAGAATAAAACTTATTTTATGTAAATTAGCACTCAAAGCTTGCCGTTTGCCGGATCATTACAATTTGTAAGACAGTGTAATCTAATCACTTGCATTCCAATTGAAGAAATCGGCATTAAAATGAAAACATGTGCGTTTTTAATTTGTTATTGTTTGATTCCTATTATGGTTGTTGTTTTATTTCTTATATATGCAGATATGGAACAAGAAAGCGAAAGAAATGATAATGAGGATGAAAAAAAGCTTTCTATGAAATAGACAATTTTACTCCAAGGCCCTTATCGATTGATAAACCTGTTTTTGATTTCTGGGAGGCTAAAAGAATACACTATCCGTACTTGAATACATTGGCAAAAACTATACAGTGTGTATCTGCAAACCAGGTAAGCGTGGAAATAGCATTCTCTGCTCTTAAATTTACATTGAGCGACCTGTATTCAAACATTTCCGCAGAAAAAGTTATGTTCGCTAAATTAAATAAATAAATTACTAAACACATTATAGCAAATAAAGGCAATACAAAAAGGAGAAAATAAACAACATGAGTTTTATTTTTGACGGAAAAATAAAACTCCTCAAATGAGCTTTATTTTCTGACGTAAAAAACAAAACTCCTCAAAACAGTTTTATTTCAGACGGAAAAAATAAAACTCCTCAAAAGAGTTTTATTTAATGAAGGCAAAATAAAACTTTCTTCTTAAGAGTTTCCTCCGATCTTTTTTTTCGTTGAAAAATAACTCTTAACTGTGGAGTTGGGATCGTTTCCTTAAGATCACAATAGATTCTGAAAGAGCACTTCAATACGAATCATTTGGTATATAGTAGTATATATCTCCGTTGACTCTAACATAGAGAGTTTTTGAGTTAAAGTTTTCGGAATAACTGTTATTTTCGGTCTCTGATAAATTCAGTTAAACCAACAATATTTACATTATATGATATACATCAAAGTTCAAGTTCGAAAAAAGAAAATTTGTCAGAAAAAAACCGTCAAACAAATTGTCAAAATCGTCATTTTGAGAATGAGAAATATTCATTCCCGAAACTCCTTATATTACAATCAAAAATGGGAAAGTTTATTCAAAATTTCGTTTTGATCAATTTATTATCAATTATTTGACTAGTATGATGCTCTTTATTATTAGTTCCCTGCGTCTTAACAAAACAACTCCCAGTACTTATTACACGGAATTGAATTTAAAAACTATCTCTCTTTTTTAAAATCTGCAAAATGTTATCTTCAACTGTTAAATTTTAAATATTTTACTGTAATTTTGGTTTCGCAAAATCAAGGGCATACAGAATTGGCATTCAAAAAAAAATTTGATTAAGAAAAATTTAAAAAAGTGGAATATCACTCCTAAATATAGATTTTTAAATAAAAATTAAAACAATCTTTCAAATAGATTTAGTTGATCATTAATAATGAAATTAATAATTTTTGTTCAATTTGAGATTATTTTATTTCATTTGTTGGTGTTTTAAATAAAAAGAAGCTTTTGTCTGTAACTTTTAGGCAAAAAACTTGAAAAATTGTATAAAAATTTGCAAATTTTTAATAATTTTCATTTTCCATACCATGAATTTTGTAAAACCATCAATAGTCATTTTATCATATTTCACTTCAAAAATCGTCAAAATGGATACAAATCGTCAAAGATGGCAGCGCTGAGCAGACATGAGACACTGTTACAAGGCGTTTCATGTAACCTGCATTTGATTTTGCGTACTCTGAACAAATTTTTTGTTATTAAATAAGAATAAAATTTCTAAATTTAGGTTTTTAACAAAAAAAAAGTACTTTTGCGGTATTTTTATAAAACATTATTTTACATAGTACTACAATTATAGTAAGACCAAAAACTTGTAGTTTTTAAAAACTTTGAATTTTTGATTTCCAATTTGTTTGGAATTTGATAAGTAAATACAATTAGTTTAGTTCGTAAAAATATAATGAAAATAACGAGGATGTTGGACCAACAAAAAATGCAAGATAAACTGTTTATTTGGAAAGGTGTGGAATGATGCATCAGATTATTCCAACTGATTTTTTTTTTTATAAAATTTTTATAAAAATTTAATTTTTAATTTTTAATGAAAACGAAAAAAAAAATTATTTAAGTTTGAGGCCATACTCTATATTTCTTTATTAGGCTATTGTCCTAACAAATAATGTATAGAGTTTTTTTTCAAATTTATTAATTGACCACTTTCATTACTGTGTTGATAGATCAATTTCGGGAATTTTCTAGGTTCCCATCATCAGAACACTTTGTGAAAGAAGTGACATCCCATGAAACATATCAAACATTCATATAAACTAGTTTTCTCACTAAATGAGAACTACTATATGAACTCGAAGTTAAAGATTATCACCATTGATCAAAAATAAATTGAAAATTTGTTTGTTATGTGCAAGGTCTACATTTGGTAGATATTCAATACAGTTTTTTTGTTTTTTCTCCTTTTTATTTTTGTTTAAAACCAAAAACAAAATGTAAAGGGGGAGTAAACAAGACCATACTTTGTCTTTTTACATGTTCGATATCATTTTTATTAAAAATAAAATTATGTTTTTTCGACCTTTAATTGTAAATTTAATAGAAAATTCCCGAAATAGATCTATTAACACAGTACTGAAAGTGGTCAACTAATAAATTTGAAATCAAAACCTCTCTAGATTATTTGTTAGGACAATATGTATCCATACTCATTTTCATTGCACAACTAAAGGTCGAAAAAACATGATCTCTATATTTAATAAAAATTATATCAAGGTTAGGTTAGGTTAAGAAGGGTTATGTGCCCAAGAGCACATATCCACTCGGAGACCAATACGGTCCATTGTGAATTCCTTCAGTGAAAAGGTAAGAAAAAATAGGAATAGACAGATAGATAGATTGACAGATTGACAGATAGATAGATAGATAGATAGAAAGATCTAGAAAATAGATACTCCCCAGAACAAAAAAATCAATCAAACTTATATTAAATTTTTATAAAAAAAAAATAATTAAATTGAAATACTACTATTAATCACAATATTTTTTCCGGAAAGGCTACTGAATATACACATTAAATTAACTGAAAATCAGTTAAAAACAGGACTACTTACTTTTCGTTTAAAACAATCGTATTTTGTAGTTCATTTTCAACTGTTGGAAAATAAATTGACAAAATCCATAAAAACAATAGATTGTTTTCGTTTATTTCAATACTCAATATAATATAACAACAGTTATATTAGTTTTTTGTTTTTATATACATCGAGATTATTTTTATGTTATTTTCAATTTATAACGTGCTTTCAACCTCTGTATATTTACAAAAATAAAGCAAATCAAACATATTAGCTAGGTTGATACTAGTATTTCGATCTGGCTAAAGATCTCATCAGAACTTTTTGTTTTAAAAAGAAAATTTTAACTAAATATTTTAACTATTACCGAAACTTCGTTTTTTTTTTTGTTTATTATGTTTATTGAATAACAGACAGAAAGTAAAAAAATATATTTCTTTGGTAACTTAACTGTATATTTCATTGAAACAACTTTACCGATTAAACTTTTAAATAACTGTTGATTTTTAATGGAAAAGTTCTTGTGAGTGTATGAGTGATTTTAATTGTCACACTTTTTATCAAAATCAAATTTGAATCTGGCAACCCTGCCTTAACCACAGATTCCAACTCTTCATTGTTGGCAAATCTTTTACCACCGAACAATTTTTTCAAGTTTGGAAATAGAAAATAATTCGATGGAGCTAAATCTGGCGAATAAAGCAATTCGGACTTCAATTCATTGATTTTGGCCTTCGAAATAGTTGTTGTGTGAGTGAACTGGTGCATTGTTATGATGACCACTACGGTGTTCGTCTTGGTAGCTTGTACGGCCTCGTTTAACTCTACCATCCAATATTTTATAGTCGTAGACGATAAAGCAGAGTAGAATTTAGCTTGGCTTCAATATTGGTTGTAGCGAGACCATTCAAATGAAAGTATTAAACATCGGTGGCCAATTTACAAATTCACTGCGATCGTTTATATTTTGTGCCTCCAAAAAAAAATACTAAGCAACGTGGTGACTTGAAACTTAAAACATAATATGTTTTATAAGGTTGCCCACTTTTCTAAGTTATTAGTAAGTCCTTACTATTTGTATTAAAGCAATGCAGAGAGTAAGCTGGTGTCGTAACTGGTAGTGAGAAAAATTATGAAATGTCATAGATTTAATTGAAATCGGTAAACCCAAGGTCAAAAAATCTCTTTTTGGCCAGTCTTCGGTGGAACGGCCAATATATTCTTATTCTTCTAGTTTATTTATCAAAATCAATCCTTACATCCCTCACGGTCTAATTATTTTATAAAATCTTCACCCTTTTAAATAAAATTTACACTTTTGTATGTTCATTAAGTTTATTTACAATTTAAACATAAAAATTTAAAAATGTCTATAAATACACATTATTAATTTACAAACAAAAATATAAATTAATTATACATGTATTTAATTTAAAACAAATAATGTTTTTTTCTTTTTTGGTTGATTAATAATATTATGGTTTGGATTTAAATATGTATAACCAAAATATAATTAGAACGTATGTTTTTATAGGGTTATCATATAAAGTGTTTGATTTCAAATTTAAATTAAATTTTATAATGAAGTGTTGTGATTGTATCAAATTATGTCATAATTTGACATAAATTTTAAAAGTAACAAGGCGATATGCTGGCAATAGTCTGCTGATGCAATTTAAATTAAGTGTTTTTATAATAACTACGAGGCGGATCAATAAGTCCTTGACTATTCGAACTTCCCTTGTAGTTATATGAAATGCAACACTGCTCCTGTTAATAGGTTACTGTTTTTAAGGATTGGTTTTTAAAAATCAAATTATGAAAAAACCCGAAATAATATATATTATTTGAAAAAAAAGATGGTGGACGATTTTTGAGTTAAAAAAAAAAATAACTTTCGCTGGTAAATAAGTACGCACTCGGTTAAGGGTTATACAAGAGTGTTCTTTCATTCAAAGTGGATCCTTACTCTAGCTTAAATTATAACAGTTTTATATAAAAATTTCCCAAGAAAGTTGACAAATAACAATCAAAAAAGATGGCAATTCAATAAAATTAGATGACGTTAAAGTTAATTATTGTTTGGGAAAAAGAGTATTTACGTTAAAAGAAAAATTCAGTAGAAGACTGTTAAATATAAAAATAAATAAAGAAAATAAGAAGAAAGAAAAAAATAATATACGACCTGACTTAACAGCTACTGTCAAATTTTGAGCAGGTTCCGTCATTTACTTTGCGTTTAACAGCTGTTCAAAACATACAACCTCGAGGATTTTAAAAATCAAAAAATGTGAATTTCGAGAACATTACTTTATTTTTTTGCGAAAAAAAAAAATTGTCCATCAAACCAAGGAAAAGCTTGATAAATACTATAGGGACTCTGCACCATCGATTTCAATGGTAAAAAAGTGGTTTACTGACTTTCGTTTTAGTCTCACAAGTACAAATGACGCTGAACATTCTGGACGGCCAATTGAGGCCAACCGAAAATGTCGAATAAATCCATGATTTATTTATTTATTTATTTAAGTCTACGGAATAAATCCTTACAGACTATTAACATAATAATTACAAAATTATAAATTAATATAAGTACAATATTTTTTTTTTTTAAATAGTAGAATTTAAAAACAAAATGATGTTGCGTTTAATAATATTAACATTTGAAGAAAAATCTAACAAATTATAAAGATTATTAAAATCAATACACATTCTTATAAACGGATCAGCATCAGCATACATTTGACGATAGAATGGAGTATATAAAGGAATATAATTACGTGTTGATCTTGGAGGAACGAAAAGTACAAAATTTTCTAACAGGAAATCGGAGCATATATCACCATTAATCAAATTTAATAAAAATGTAACGTTTAGCATTGTCCTTCTACTTTTCAGAGTGGGAAGCTTAACGAGGTTTAGTCTGGTCGTATATGAAGGTAGATTATTAATGGTATTAGGGTAATTGCTTCGTAAGCAGAACAGCAAAAATTGTTTTTGCACTGATTCAATATTTCCAATTTGAACAATGGATAATGGATCCCAAATCACAGATCCATATTCCAAAATTGGTCTCACGAGCGATGTATATAATTGTTTTGTTACATTGGAATCTGTAAATTCCTTAGCCCATCGTTTTATAAAAGCTAAGGTGCCACGAGCTTTATTAATCGTCAATAAAATATGACGTTTAAAATCCAATTTTGGGTCTAAGAGAATACCCAAATCTAGAATATTATCTACTAATTCCAACTGAAAACCACCCAAAGAGTAAAGACCAAATATTCTGTCCTTCTAGAGAAACGCATATGTTTACATTTTTTCAAATTTATGGTGTTGACCGATCGCAGAGTAAAAGTCCGTGAGATTGTTGATGCCATAGGCATTTCATATGGCAATATAGTTTAGATTTTAAATGATCAGTTGGGCTTAAGAAAGCTGTCTGCAAGATGGGTGCCGCGTTTGCTCTCAATTGACCATAAACATAATCGTGTGACAACTTCAAAGGATTGTTTGGAGTTGTTTAACCGCAATTCAAATGAGCTTTGGCGCCGTTTTGTAACTGTGGATGAAACATGGATCCATTACAACACTCCGGAGACCAAGCAGCAGTCTAAACAATGGGTGTCTCTGGGTGAACCGCTCCAAAGAAGGCCAAGGTATGTTTGTCGGCCAATAAGGTGATGGCAACAGTTTTTTTGGGATGCACGCGGGATAATCCACATCGATTACAAAAACAATAAACGGCCCGAAAAAGTTCTTTTTCATAAAGATAATGCACGGGTGCACACGTGTCCATGAATTGGGCTACGAATTGGTACCTCATCCGCCAAATTCTCCGGATTCAGCCCCCAGTGACTATTTTCTATTTAAAAACCTAAAGAAATGGCTCGGTGGAAAGAGATATAGCTCTAACGATGAAATTATTGATCAAACAAATGACTATTTTATGGAACTCGAAAAATCCCGTTTTTTTGGAAGGAATACAAAAATTGGAGAAACGTTGGACTAAGTGTAGTGAGCAAACAGGAGATTAGGCTGAAAATTAATCCGCCCTCGTATATAAATGTCATTAATATCTTGTCAATTTCGTTATGCTTGTTGAATAACCCTGTACTTAAAATTATTTTTAATTATAAACTTGTTTTTTTTTGGGGGGATTAAAATATAAAATTACATCAAAAATTACTACACTGTGATATGTGATAATTAGGGCAAGTTTTTTTTGGCATTTCCCATAAACTTCAGCATGTCCCATTTTTTTTCAATTATTTTCCAAAAATTCAATTTTTGTTCCACCTTGCCATAAAATACAATTCTCTTCCTTCTTGCAATATTTTTGTTTAGCTTTTTTTCTATAAAAATGTCCATTTTAACAAAATTTCCTTTAAATTGCCAGATTGAAGAGTAGCAGACTTTAAACGTTTAAATTTTTGAAGGTGTCAATTGACTTATTGGAAATAGTAAAGCAGTATTTCTTAACGCCCAGTTTTTGGGATGTCAGTTAAACTTCGTTTTGCTAAACTGACAACGAATTTTGTACATCATTTCCAATTTTATTAACAAACATTTGCCGGTACAACTTTTTCTAGATCAGAATTTCGGTCTTTACTGAAATAATGCAAAATAATCAAAATTCCAATTGCAGTATTCCAGTTACAAGCTGCGTTAAACTAAGATTAAAGATAATCTTCATCCTAAAATCTCGGCATGAGTGTCGTGTTATCTACTTTATAATTTAGATATCTTTTTAGGCTCCATCTCGCCAAAATTTGTTACAATTAATATATCCGAATTTAAGTAATATATCCGAATTTAAGATAATTTCAATGAAATTTGTGATGTATTAAATATGATCATTGTGGAAGATGCAGAATCTATAAGCAATGCAAAATTCATAATTCAAAAACCTGTACTTAGTTATTTCGAATGTCTTTGTTTAAGCATCGCCAAACTGGAAACAAAAGGATACTCTATAAATGAAAGTTTTGATGTTATAGATTGCGCTAAGGAAAAGGTGAAATATGCCAACAACAAAGAAAATATTGAAAAACTTAATAAAGTTTTCAATCGAAATTTTGACTAAAATAAAAAAATGTATTTTTTTAATTATAATGAAAAGGATTCATACATTGAAAACTAATCCCCTTCGGAATAAGATGTTTTCAAATGTCCAGCAGTTACATCTATAGACGTGGAACTCGTATTTTCAGTAAACTCAACTGTTTTCTGTCACATGATTATAATATGCCACTCAAAATTTAATAAAGGAAGGTTTAATAAAACTTTAATATTTAACTTTTTATTTTTTTGCACATTTTCTTTTGCCATTTTGCTATTTTTGTCATTTCTTGTGCCATTTTTAATGGTTTAACGTGCTATTTTGACTGATATTTTAAAGTTTTTTAAGTGCCAAAAAAAAGTAGCCCTGGTGCTAATAATAAATGTTTGCATATTGTTAAATCATTTGAAATATAAAATCAATAACCATATTTGGTAAATAAAATTTTTAATTTGAGTAAATAATAAATAATATTTTAACGTCCCAGTGTGGAAAAGCATTACCATATAAGTAGTTATCTATATATATAAAACTCATTTTCGGTTTTTTGTTCTCTATACAAAATTTGCAATTCTCAACGGATTTTTCTCAAATTTGGCATGAATAATCTTCGGACCTCAGCTTAGATCGTAGTATAGTTTTTAAAATTAAAATTTTTTTCATCTTTTTCGTTTTTGGAATACAAACTTCTAAGAAAGTTTTAACGGATTTCTTTAAAATTACTCAAATATATTAAACGTTTTCCGAGTAAGATCTCAGTTAAAGTTTCATTACCATAGCCCACTTCAATACCGACTTTTGGTCAAAAACGTCAATCAATCTCTATTTATAAACCTTTTTTCTGTTTGTTTGTTCTCTATACAAAATTTGCAATTCTCAGTGGATTTTCCTCAAATTTGGCATGAATAATCATTGGGCCTCAACTTAGATCGTACTAAATTTTTTACGCCCACTTCTGCGCCTACTTTTGGCAAAAAATTAAAATTTTTTCACCTTTTTCCACCTTTTTCGTTTTTGAAATACAAACTTCTAAGAAAGCTTTAACGCATTTCTTTGAAATTACTCAAATATATTATACGTTTCACGAGGAAGGCCTCAGTAAAAGTTTCATTACCATAGCCCACTTTAATACCGACTTTTGATCAAAAACGTAAAAAAAAAAAATTCCACTATCTATATATATAAAAGTCATTTTCTGTTTGTTTGTTTGTTCTCTATACAAAATTTGCAATTCTCAACGGATTTTCCTCAAATTTGGCATGAATAATCCCCGGACCCCAACTTAGATCGGAGTATAGGTTTCATCGACCACGCCCACTTATACGCCTACTTTTGACAAAAAATCTAAAATTTAAATTTTGTTCACCTTTTCCAAATTTTTTCGTATTTTCGAATATAAACTTCTACGAAAGTTTTAACGGATTTCTTTGAAACTACTCACAGATATTCTACGTTTCCCGAGGGCCGCCACGAAATAACCCCCAATGAAATAACCCCCAACGGCCAAAAATGAAATAACCCCCAAAAAAAATTGTGTAAAATTGTTTGGGGGTTTTTTCATTTTTTTGGGGGATTATTTCATCTTACGGTTTGGAGATTATTTCATTATGAAGCAACCCCCAATGAAATAAAGCCCAAAATTTAAATTCTTTGGAGATTATTTCATATGCAATTATTTTGGGGGTTATTTCATATTTTTTGGGGGATATTTCATTTTGCTAAAAGTGAAATTTTTTTAATATTTGTTAGTTTTTCTGCGTGGCGGCCTGCGGCCGCTCTTAGGGGTTTTCTCTTCCATGGGACGCGGCAGGTGGCTTCGCTGAATAAAGTTTCCCTGCGCGCGTCACACTAGGGAAGATAATGAGACGCGCGCAGGAAAACTGTATTCAGCGAAGCCACCTGCCGCGTCGTATGGAGGAGAAAACCCCTAACATCGGCCGCAGGCCGCCACGCAGAAAAACTGAACAGTGTAACAAAAGAATCAAAAATATGAAAACAAAAAATAAAAAAAATTTGGGACATATTTCATTTCTTTGGAGCTTATTTCATTGGGGGTTATTTCATTTCTTCCTTTGGGAGTTATTTCATTACGAAACAACCCCCAAATTTTGGGTGTTATTTCATTTTCACCTTTGGGGAATATTTCATTTCTTTTGGGTATTATTTCATTTTTTTTTTATTGGGACTTATTTCATTTTTTTTGGGATTTATTTCATTGGGGGTTATTTCATTTTGTCGTTTGGGTGTTATTTCATTGGGAGTTATTTCGTAGCGCCTTCCCGAGGAAGGCCTCAGTAAAAGTTTCATTACCATAGCCCACTTTAATACCGACTTTTGATCAAAAACGTTAAAATTAAAAAATTCCACTATTTTTAATGAAGCTTATTTTTTTAATTTGAAAGCATTAAATCCAATCAAAACATTTTAGGAAAAACCATTTCATTTTTAAGAACTTTTTTCCCTCTACTGATTTTTTCGCAATGTCTTTATGATTAAAAGAAACAAAAAAAAATTCTTTAAGGATAAACTTTTTCGAAACCATGCACTGAAATCAATATGAGACATCCTTATTGATAAAGCATATTGATTTATAGTCGTGAATTGCTACTGAAAGCATCATTTTGTATTTGACATCTTTAAACATAAAATAATTTTTAATTTTGTAACCTTATTGCATAAATTTCAAATGGAATCTTTAATTTCAAGTTTAACGTTAAAATCCTGAAACTGATTCTACAAAATACAACAGAATTAAGTCGTCTATTTCCTAGCTTAAAATTTTTTCAATTCGTACGGTATGACATGGAATGACTCATATATGCCCATATATAAAATATATATTTAAATATTTGTACATATACGCTACCATATACAATTTTTTTAACCAGGATATAAAAACATAATGTTAACATAATGCAATTAAATATAAAATATGGAAATAAACAAAATATATTATTAATTAAATAACAAATCATTAATGACAGATTGGAGAGTAAATCAAAAACCACCACAAGAATTTATAAACATCTAGATTATGAAAGAGGAATACATTACTTTAATGATGACTTAAAAACTAATCAAATCTCATGGATATTTAAAGCACGCAGTGGGTTAATTGCACTAAATTATAACAGATTTGGCGCAGCAAACGAAGACAAGTTTTGTAAATTGTGCAATTTACAGGAACATGAAACATTCCAACATTTTTTTGGTATTTGTCCTGTGCTAAAAGAATTTAGATATGCTATTTTTCGGAAATATTACCTAGCGGAAGAAGATATGATACATATATTAAATGGCCAAACTGAAGAAGACTGGGTGAATTTAGTAAAATATTTGAAATGTGCGTTAGATTATAGAAATTTTTTAATAACAGAATTTAACTGAATTTGTCATAATTTTAAAAAATTTTAATAATCAAATTTTATTTTTGCATTAAATGCCGATACTTGTTTGTGATCGTTCGACAGACGTTTTTATGAAAAACATGTCGTTAATCTCTTTAATATTTTTCTTTTTATATATTTAAACTATTATTAATAACATGTTAATTAATACCTAAGAAACTTTTATAATAAAGAAAATTCTAATTCTAATTCTAATTCTAAATCTAAATAACAAATCATAATAATTTCCAATTATTTTACAGTGAGGAGCACTCCTGAATACATGTACTTTATACACCCAAGGTAAATAAAGTATACTTTTTAAAAGTATAAGGTACGCTGCATATAAATCTTGTCTCAGAATCACTCTCCGACAGCAGGCTATATTAACGGCAAAAGTGTCGTTTTTGATCAAAATGCTCCGATTTTTACCTTCCCGGAAATATATTTTTCATCATTCTTGTAACGGCATTTGAACACACAATAATCGTCGTTGAAACTTGATAATAAATTTTCGAATTTTTTACGATTTTATACTGCGGAATTTTAAAATTGCAGTTAAACCCTCAATTTCAGTTTACAATATTTTCGTAAGGAAATAAGTTAAAAATAAAAATTCAAAAACATGAAAAAATGCAAGTGTAGTGTGTTCAGGGGCCGTTACAAGTATTATGAAAAATATATTTCCACGAAGGTGAAAACTCGGAGCATTGTATAGCCCGGAAAAGGTCTCTTTTTAGAATTGTCCAAAGATTTTACTAGATTAGATTAGATCAGAAGGCACTATGCACCGCGACCAATGTAGGTCTTTTGTGCTGCCTAAAGTTACCTACAGATTCTAGCTACCTATAAAGCCAATTATCCTATTAAGCAAAATGTTCCGCGATGTCGGAAGGCAAAATGAAGCGATCACCTAGAAACCTAAGTCTCCTATCACAAAGCCTGGGACATTCGCAGAGAACATGCTCCGAGGTCTCAGACACCATCTCACAAAACCTACACATATCCGTGTCCGATTGACCCTTCTTGTGCAGATGGTATCTGAGATTACAGTGTCCAGTTAAGTACGACGCCCGGGTCCTCAAATCCCCCCTTTCAAGTGACAAGAGTCGACTCGACCCCCTACTGGAAAAAGAGATCAATCTTTTTGCCTGTCGCTGACCAGGAGAGTTTTCCCAGTAACCAGAGAATTCAGACTCTCTCCATGCCCTGAGCCTTTCCCTAACATACCCCGCAGGTATTCCACAGAATGGTTCAGGACCAATAAAGGGCCTTCGGGCCCCGCGGTTGGCAAGACAATCTGCCCTCTCGTTGGCCTCATGCCCCTCATGACCAGGAATCCACCCCAAGGTTAGAGAGTTGCCCCTACCGAGCCTATTGAGAGTCTGAATGCATTCCATGACCAACCCAGACGACACCTTATAGGCCATTAAGGCCCTCAGTGCAGCCTGACTGTCAGAAAGAATGTAGATGCGAGATCTGCGAGTTCCCCTTCGCAGGCATTCCCCTGCACAGACACAGATGGCCCAAATCTCCGCCTGAAAAATGGACGGATATTTTCCCATAGGTAAAGCACGCTGGAAGCCTGGTCCAAAGACGCCCGCACCCGTGTTCCCATTCGACTGCTTAGAGCCATCAGTGAACCACAACTGAGAACCATCTTCCGGTTCCCAGGATTGATTGGTCCACATGTCTCTGTCAAACAACAACACATCAAAATATCTATCAAAGATCCACTCCGGTGACACTTTGTCCGCAACCTTAGAAATCGGGTCATCTATTAGGATTCGCGCGATCCTCATGTGACCCCTTAGGACACCCACCCCCCCTCATGCCACCGAATTCACTATGTCTAGAGGAACCCATACTGGCAACCTCCATTACAGAAATATACAATGGAAGGATCCCCAGCATAACCCCCAAGGCATCCGTCGGGCAAGTTCCGCCGGCCCCTGTAATGCCAACACACGCAAGACGGTAGATTCTCTTAAGAGCATCCATTGCCTTACTCTGCTCAACTTTTGGCCACCATTTGTAGCCAAAAATAGACCATTCCATAGTAGTAAAATTCGGTCATAACTCCAAAACTTCATTGTTTATTAATTGAAATAACTGAAATTTGGTACATAATTAAAGGATGTACTTCCTTATCTGTCACCTTAATTTGGGTGAAAAGTTAGTATGGACATTAGGGTGAGTATGGACATTAGGGATAGTGTGGACATTAGGGTTATAACTTTACAGGGCACCACCTGATTGACAATGTTTGACTGATATTGTTTTTTTAATTCAATTCGGAACAAAAACCTTCCGTAAAAAAACAAATTTCTAAAAGCCTTTTTTATTTAAAAATTTATTTTAAATAGTATAATACTACGTGTATGTGTGTGTTGGAATGGCGGTTGAATATTGTTATTGTTGATAGTATAAGTTGATAACAAAAAACAATGTAATTTTAAATAAAATGTTACATTTTTCAAAAAATTAAAAAAAAATTTAATCAAAACTTCGCTGCGTTTGGTGCGGAAACTTTTTTAACGACCGCGAACTATGATATTAATTAACGGCAGCGAATTAAGATTACACAAGGCAACAATTTTGAAAAAATTTTAGGGGCTTTGAAAACCACTATACAATTTTGATGTATTGTGGTCCCCAGTAGTACAAATATGGTTCAATTTTGAAATTCTATGGAGAGGTTTTTTTTTAAAAAATTTTTAATTAAAATTATAAATTTTTTTAGACGTTACTCCACATAATTAATGATAACTAAAAAAAAATTAGTCCGATATTATTCAAATAAATTTAGAAAAACTGAAATTTACATAGCCTTTAATCCGTTAATATATTGCGTTTCAATCGGCTCAGTAGTTTCGGAGTTATAATAAAAAATTGAGGGAAAAAATATTTTTTTTACGTGAAAATAGCAAATTTTTTTGTTTTAAAAAAATCATAAAAAATCGAAAACGGCAAAAATCGTTCAGATTTATTGCTTTATCGCAAAGCCACATGTAATAGGAACAAAATGAGATATCGATCATAAAAATCGATTGATTTTTTTCGAATTTATTCACAATTAAGTGAATTCGCTCATTTTCACCAAATTTTAGTTTTTTGTCTGATATACATAACATTGAGTAGTTAATGTTCTTCTTTCGATTGATTGAATTTTGAAAACATTTTCCCCATGCTATGTACAAATTTTCACATCAAAAATGCATTACATAGTAACATTCGTGTATTTTTTGGCAAAAACCCTACCTAGAATATACTGATTCTATTCTTCGGAAAGACATTTGTGTTGGATGAGCTTAAATGTAAATAAATAAATAAATTAAATAGTAGAAAATTTATATTTTATTATTCACATTTATTATAATAAATAAAACAAGAAAATAAATAAATAAATATGTATTATAAACTACAAACTACACAAAGTCATCCTCTTCAGCAAAATAATGAAGTAAGTCTTTTTCTCGAGTACGGTAATACGAAACTTTAGTTTCTTTAGTTATGAGACCTGTTTCTTTCATCCGGAACGCAAGTAATTCAGAAGATCTTTTCGACAATCCAAGGTCTCTAATTACATCATTAAGCTGATCTTGATTCCATGGTCTCGGCGAGAAATGTTTGTGTGGGATGAACTCGTCATTTTCAGCTGTAGATGGTAGTGCTGGATCTGACATATCTGATTGGTAAGACATACTTGAGGTTGAGTGTCCTGGTGAAGATGAAAGCACATGACTACAGCTTGCACCCCGATCATATTCTATTTCTTGTGAATGTACAACTGCAAGTGTAAACCCATCAGCAGACCTCGTGGGGTAAGACCATCGCATATGTTTTCCAAAACCGCTTTTTGTACTTAAACAAAAATAACACTCGGATGCGTGGTTCGCTGTTTCTCTCCATAGCATAGGCTTCAAAATTTCCAAGTGTCGTCTGTAAAATGAAAAAAAAAAAATTGAAATCAGGAATATGAAGAATTCAAATTTTAATTAAGAAATATTGTAATTATAAAATATTCCAAATCTATTAATTTATACTTACTTTACGTTAGAAGACTTCATAGATAAATTCAATCGACATGGAATGCATATAGTACTCGGTGTCCAATGCTGGTTCAAATTGTGCGGATAGATATTATAGCAATCTTGATATGACTTTTGCAATGAAGTTAAGAAGCACTTCCGTTTTTTCCCGGTGATATATTGGCCGCACACATAACAAAATAAATCTGGATCGTTTTTACATAAAAATGTTCTGGCTTTCTGGCTCATTTTTATTAATATTTGAAAATTGTTTTTAACTTCTAAGCTGTATGACTCTAATTTTTGTGTAGGTATTAAATGATGTTTGCGTTATCGCAAACACTTCTTGAATGAAATAAAAAGGGTCAAGGAGATCTTATAAATACTGATACTATAATTTGGGATAACCCTTTGTGTGGATACAGTTTGTGTGTGCTGCAAATTTTTTATTATTCCCAAGAATCCTAAAAAACATTAAGGACTTTTATGAAAAAAAAAAAATTATCCGTTACAGGTAGCTAACGGAAAATAAGAGCACTTCAGCGTACACGCACATTTATGAGCGTTTTATTACTATCCTACCGCAATCGTAAAAATTAAACAATCTTTTGTTTATTACTTATTTTTTTTTAATTATTAGAATCATAAAAATGTCATAGAGGTTTTTCCCAAAGGGGTTTTGCCAAAATGCGTGTCGTAAAATGCACCTGAGTTTTTATGTTCTGCATTTTCATTATATAGTAGGTACAATTTTCTACAGTGCTTGTAAATATGCGATACCTTCAATTAATTGTAAATAAAAATGTAAAGCATGCATCGATTTTTATGATCCATATCTAGTTTAATTCGCATGATATGTAGCTTTACTACAAAAAAATAAAAAGTAATATTTTTTGCAGTTTTCGATTTTTTCCAGATTTTTGTTTTTCAAAATTTTTTTTTTTTTTAGCATTTTTTTTTTTTTTTTTGCTAACAATTTGTTTCATAACTTTGAAACTATTGATCGCATTAAAAAAATTTGTACACGTTCTTTAAAGATATTGTAAACCTTAATTTTTGTAAATTTAATTTGACAAAATCGGACTAGTTGTTTTTGAGTTATGACAACATAAGTGGAGAAATGGCTCAAAATATTGTCAATTTTAAAAAAAATTTTTTTTAAAAAAAAATTATCCATAGAATTGAAAAATTTTACCATTTTTGTACTTAGGCAGCCATGATGCATCAAATCTATATAGTGGTTAGTCAAGCCTTTTTTTGCTGTTGACCTGTGTTATAGTTCTCAATATTTTTCCAAAGTATACATGAATATGCCAGGTACATTTTGATATTCGCAAAAAAATGCAAAAAGTTATTGCCCTAATGGATATGACATAGGACATACAATTGAAGATACACTTAAATGTTTTAAAATTTGTGTGTTATTTGGGCAAACTATTTTTAAATATTGCCTGATATCAAAGATTATAAAATTCGGTTTATGAATTCAGAAGTTATGTGTACATTTTCTGTAAAACTTTTATTAATTGGCCCTAGTACGGGGTAAATTGTTAGTGATAAAAATATGTCGTTTTAGTATGAAATTCATCCGCAGAGTCCGAAAAAGAATCTAAAATGTTTGTGACGTTTCCAAATTTTCTATAGAAATGTCGTATATTTTTGCGATACTCCTACCCAAAAGTAAGTTGCATTTTTGAGCTAATCGCATGATTTTCACCTTAGAAAGAATTATTAATACGATCATTTTAATACGAAAGTCTTAAAAAAGTAAATGATTTTGCAGAAAATTTATTAAAACCTAATAACTTTTCACCGTTGTTATTACATAGACCGATTTTAATGAAATTTTTGTTTTAATATCTACTTATGCGAACAAATCTTTTGCACAAAATTCGGAATGTATATAGTACAGGGTAGGCCAACAGCGACTGAATGATTTGAAATGCTTGTGAGTTTTTTATTTTTCAGTGTTTTTAATGAAAGTATAACTAATAAATTTTTTTTTAGCTAACTATGAAAAAGGACATCCATTAAATGGCGTCCATTTTCCTGTTGGCATTTAATGAATCTTTTCAAGACTTTTTCCATTAAGTTGCGCAATGTTTTTGGATCCAATTCTGCAATTAATGTGCGAATAATCTGCTGAAGTTGCTGAATGTTTTGTGTCTTGTTGATGTAAACTCGTCCCTTCAAGAAACCAAACAAAAAAGTTCAGGGACCGAGGAGGCCACGCAAAATCAACATTTTTTAAATTACGAAATACTCACAAAAAAAAATTAAACCAAACGAACAAAGTATTTTTTACCATCAAAACTAATCCAAAATGTTTTTTTAGATTTTCGCTGAGAATTCACATTTATTCGTATTTAATAATTTTCGAATTGTTTTCCAGAAATTTCTAGTGACATTTAAGAATATTTCAATCATGAAACAATCACGCAAAAAACTCTACTCATGTACTGTTACTCACAATGAATGTTAAAAATCCAAAGTTTTAAAAATGTTACATTTTGCTTACATCTTAAAAAACTAGACGAGACAGTGCAAAATTTCAGAAAAAGCCTTTTAAAAACAAATTGAATGAAAAATGCAAATCTTTTTGACGCTGGAAAGAATAGTAGTAGAAGAGTGTACCATTGTAATGCTTTTTAAATGAAAAAGATCCGAATGTTGAAAATTACACACTCTTTGCATATTTTTTTATTTTTCAAAAAAAAAAAGAAAATCGAATAAAATAATGTTTTTTTTTTTTTATTTCGAGAAATTAAAAGCGTGTAATATATAACTTAAATCGGAAGATCTATGGTCACATTTTCGACGATCTATCATGGAATGGCCGATATAGTTTTTTATATACAAAAAATGTATAATTTTGTTTTATTTGTTTAAAATTTTTTCATGATAAAAATACATTTTTCAAAGTAAAATAATGCAACATTTTTTTTTTAAATAATCAATAAGAATCAAAAGAATTGAAATTAGGTTTAGCTTTTTTTTGATTACTTTTGATTATTTTTTTAAGTAATCTTATCTTAAGTAATCTTGATTACTTTTATATCATTTGTAATCGTAATCAATTAGTAATCAGAAATTGTTGAATAATCAGAAATTGTTGAATAATCAGAAATTGTTGAATAATCAGAAATTGTTGAAATGTAATCATTACAATTCTTTATACAATGTGTTCTAATTGTAATCAAAAATTAACAGCTATGATGGATTACGCCAAAAATTATTTCAAGGAACACCTTTAAAGCATTTTTGGTGTAATCATTATTATTATCTCATTGTTATAATATTATTGATCAAATTGCAATACAACTTGAGACAGTAACATGTTAAAAGCTGTTTCTTTTAAATATTTTTTTATTTTTTAATTTCTAACGAAAAATATACCTACACCCTTTTAAAACTGTTAACAGGAAATGAAGTAGAAGAAGGATAAATAATTGCCTGCATTTAAATATTTTAATTGTAAACGGAAAACATTAAATATGATTTTAAATTTATGACATATTTTTTGTAAATAGCTTTTCAGTTTGTTCTCGTATTTCACTCTCACGCATGATTCACATGAATCACACGAAATTCTGCTCACGAGCCATATCCAGTTTCAAGTTTAATCGCAATTCAATGAATAGTACACTCAAATAAAAAAGTTAGTAAAGTCAGCAAAAAATTTTGCTGACTCAGCAAAATTTTAGTCAGGAGGGTGCTTGCAAAAAAAATTGCGAGCTGATTTTTAGCAACAAAATAGTAGATTTAGCAAAAGTTTTGCTAACACTTAGTAGATTAGAAATTAAAAAACCCTTGCTAAAAATAATTAAAAGTTTTGCTGAATATTAGTAGACTGAAAAAAACTCAAAAAATTTGTAGAAAAATTAAACTTAAGTTAATTTATTTGCTGAAAATCATAAAACATATTTTTGTGATTCTGTTTAAAATGATTTACAATACGTTACAAAATATAAAAATGTTCATACTCCCAAATTGACGATATGAATTAATCTAATATCTAAAAACAATAGAAATAATTATATATAACATAAACGAAATTATCTTTGAACTACTTACATCAATTATTGTCTAAATGATGCTATCTTTTGAAGGAACGCAAATGCCGCTGAGAACTATAGAAACGAAACGAAAAACTAACAAAATATAACATATACAACCCTTTTTGCAATAAGAAAAAGGAAAGAGAAAAATCTACCTAAGATGTATGTCTTTGTCTTTCGCTTTATTCTGTCTACTTATTGCATATTTGTTTGCAATTTGACCACACAAGATTATTTATATATATAAACATTTGGTTTACAAATACACATTTAATCTTTATTAAATTTAAATATTTTATTTTGTCTTTTATTTAATTA
This sequence comes from Delia radicum, assembly GCA_021234595.1. Lineage (NCBI taxonomy): Eukaryota > Metazoa > Arthropoda > Insecta > Diptera > Anthomyiidae > Delia > Delia radicum. The sequence goes on from CM037853.1 coordinate 68,015,249, forward strand.
ATAGATTAAGTTGTTTTAATCCACAAATTTGTGTTATGTATGTAAAACAGATATAAAAATCTTCCATGGTTGTTTTTTTTATATTATGTCTTACTAGAATTGTACTTTTTAGTATCATTTTCCTTGTCACTACTACATCTAGACAAGCCGCGAGATCTAAAATATGCTGAAAAATAGTATACCTGATTTACAAGATGTTTTAATAACTTTTCTACAAACTTATTTTTTTGAGTGTATATAATAATATGGCACACCTTTAAATCGTTTTTGTTTTATAAACATAAGTATTTGGATTGAATTTTTTTATTGTTTTGTAATGAATACCTATTTTTTTAATTAATTATATATTAAATTTAATATCCCAGCAAAAAATAGTGCTTACCAATAAGCGCTTCAGGAAGGCATTATTTAATTACGAAAAGCTTCCAAAGCAAATCCAGAAGGTATGATTTTTGTTCGCGATGTTCCACTTGGTATGTCTCCATTAAGTAGGGGAAAGGCGCTTTTTTCATGTGATGTTAGGAGCAATAAATGCATGCATTCTTAGCCTTATTTTTTGTATTATTATTTGCTTTATTGCTTCATGGTATGCTTCATTGTAAGTATTATTCACTGCTTCAAAGAAGGCATTTTCGGAAGCACAACAGAATGCCTTTCCTAATGTCTTTATTGTATGCAAGGCGGTGAGATATATTTTGGAAGCATACAAATGTAGTTACAGCTTACCAAATACAGGTTATTTTTTGTTGGGACTGTACAAATTGATTAAAATTGAACAGTCGAAGGACAAAAGCGAATATGTTTTATTGGCTTCATAGAAAATGTATAGACTCTAAAAAATTAATGTAAAATTACTGCTACAAATTGAGTAAATTTTTATGTAATATTACACAATATACGTTAAAATATACAAAAATGTGTGAAAAATAAATATATATGTGCAGAATTACACACACATATGTACGTAGTATATTAGATGTTGATACACCGATTTCAATTGCTATAAACATTTGAAAGAAAATGTGTAATAAAACATTATAAGTGAGTAAATTTCTAAAAAAATGACTCAATCTAATTACTCTAGGAATATTTTTAAGAAGAATTGTCGAATAAAAACTGAAAATTATAAGCAAAAAAATATAAAAATAAAATAAATACTTGAGAAAATATGTATAAATAAATATCGGTTTGTTCTGTTAAGATATAAAAATTTTTGTCAAATTGGATTTGATTGAGAAAAAGTCGGTTGTACTTCAGTTTGGATATTAACATTTAATTTTTAGTGTTTATACTATATTCCTGGATTTAAATTTGAATGGAATAATGGAAGTTTGAGACCTCCACTATTATAGGCAAGTTAACTACCAAATTATGTTAATATTTTTTTAATGATATAAAATAGTTTAATGTTGTCTTCTTTTCATGAAAATAATTATAAACATACCAAACAGATGTGAGAAATCTTTAATGTTCGTGAAAACAAATTATGTGTATGGTAGCATCATATTTTTTTTTTAATTTTCATAAGATTTCTTTAATTAATAATAACTTTTTTGAAAATACATAAAGAAACACATAATAAAATCGTGAAATAAATCAATGTTTGTGGATTACCAAAGTTTTTTCCAGCTTTTTATGCCAGATTTTAATACTGCAAACAAATAAATAAAACATAGGCACTTTAAATGTAATTTTACTATCTTATATGTATATTTTTAAGCACACACACAGTGTAAATTTACAAAAAAAAACTAGTATGTTCTACAACATTTTTTAAACATCCAATGATGCATAATTACACACTTTATGTCTAATATTATATGCACAGTGTAAATTTACCCAATTTATAGTAGGAGTATAGTTTTGTACTATAAACTGGGTAAATGTAAATAAAAATGAATTTTAGTATATTATTAATATAAACAATGGACTGCATTAAATATGAACTAGCAAGGCCCGCTATTATATGCGGCTTCAAAATGCATTAATTTGTAGGAAGTTTGTCCGAACTCTTTTATAAAATTTTATCAAACATTGAAATTCAGCATATTTTTACACATTTATATGGAAGTGGACGAGTTTAGTTTTAGAGTAGTTATTCGCCTAGGCCACAATTTTCATCAAATTGATTTAAATTTTTGAACATGAAATCTGCTAATGCAGGCGACTGCAAAAATTTGTAAATTTAAAAAAATTTATTTGCGTTTAAAAATAAAAAGCATGGAAATTTATTCTATTCTAGTCGATAATCAATTTGATGTATTTTAAAAACTTGTACGAATATTTAAAAAATTTATGTTTTATTTTTTCTTATTTTCTATAACTTTCAAAGTTGTCACTTTTAATTTTTTTTTTTTTTTTAGTTTTTAAATTTCTCTTTTATTGTTACCGCTTTTGGGCCCACCAAAAAAAATAAAAAAAATAAGTGTTCTATAAGCGTCTACATACACTTTTATTAAATAAACGCTGCAATTTTCAGAGTGGGATGGCGATCGATGCTATTTTGTTTTTTATGAATTTTGATTTGCTTAAAACTATTTAAATGTTTTTAATATTTTGAAGTACTTATTTTAAAAGGGTTTATATGCAATTTAAAAATGTTTGTCTTACATCTTGTAAAAAAAATTTAAAACAAATAGAACCCATCGTCGTTGCACTCTGAAAATGTCAATGTTTATTTAGGAGAAGTGTATGTATACGCTAATATATAAGTTTTGTTTTACTAAAAGTCTAAATATTTTCCCACATTTATAGAGAATTGGTACATTTTTTCGGGTTTTTTTCGAGAAGGCTAATCCTACAATCTTCGTCGGATTTCAACGAACTTTTAAACATAAATATATAAGTTTGTATCAGAATTTTTAAACTTTTTTTTTAATAAAAAAATATAAAAATTTTAATGTTATTTCTAAAATTTTGTATGCAAATAGTAGAGTTTTTTCGAGTAGTTGTTAGCCGACTGTGCATTTTTTATCTGAGTCTTTAAAAAATGCTATTCATGCATAAAGGAACAGTTCAAATAAAGCGCCTATTTGCATGTGTGACAGTTTACGAGATTCTTAGCATTTAATTTTATGGACATTTCGTTCAGCAATTTAGGCAGAAATCTCTATTTAATAATCTCTATCAATTGTGGAGAATCGTGAGATTCTTGCCTTTTTGAGGTATAAAGCATTACTGTAAATTTTGAAGTTGGATATTATTATTACGTGCGAGGAAAAATACGGTAATTTTTCTTATTTTGAGATTCTTTATTGCTTTTTACCAAATCTCTTTTGTCTATGGCTGGCTTTGTTGGTTTTATAATGCATTTTCGCGACATTTCTCTTTAATAAATTAAAAAAATTACATTTACAAAATATTCTACTAACACAACATAAATACGCTCTAACTCTACTTTAATTGCTGTTCATAATTTTCCACAAATTACTATTAAAACTTCACCCCAAATTAAATATAAGCACAAAAATCCCCATAGTTTATACAATTTAAAATTATTAACTGAAATGTACTTTTCTTTAATAAATTCTGTCCCATTCTGTGCATACAACTATTATCGAAATACATTTTTATTTTATTTTTATTTTTTTTGGTCTCCTAGTGTTTGTCTGTTAGAAATCTATATTCAAATTGTCATTAATCTATTTCTATATAATATTATAAGATATTCAAGAGTTAAGTAGACTTCAATTTCAAATGCCCCCTGTGTACACAAATTACTAACATACTTAAAAAATGAGAAGATACAATAAATGGTAATTTTGTAATTATATTTTCATTTCATACATAAAACATGTCATATGTAAATGTCATTCGTAAATAAATAAATAATAATGAAAAGTCAACAGCATCTATACTAATGTACCCAATTGACTTATATCCACTGTATTCATAGCCATTAGAGATGGTGTTGGAGATGATGTTGATGCTGGTGTTGGTGGTGTTGGTACTGGTGTTGCTATTACTGTTGATATAGCTGAAGGATGTTTTAATATAACAATATTTGTGCTGCTACTGCTGCTGGTAGGTATTTGGTGTGAAAGTTGTGGCCTTGAGGTTAAATTTTTCGTTGTTGCTGCCGCTGCCTTTGGCATGTGTTGAGTAAAATGTTGAAATTGTTGTTTAGGGAATGCATTTGTTTCTATTGTTGCTGCTGTTACTATAACTGTTGGTGATGATGTTGTTGATGTTTGTGTATGAAACATTTGCTTTTTAATGGTTTTGGCATTTTGTACTTGTAATGATGACAACATATTTTTATCAATAAACGTACATGAGGGTGATGGTGATGAGGACGATGATAATGGTGTCATTGTTGTTTTTGAACAAGTAGTAGTTGTAGACATTGTTGTTTCTGTTGTCGTTGTTAGTGGTATGGTTATTGATGATGTTGCTGTAGTTGTTGTTGTTGCTATTACTTGTTGTTGATGATAGTCTTGAGTATTATTTATATGCTGTCTACTAAAAGGATTTAAATTTCTTGTTAAATTTTGTATTGAATTTTCATTTTCTCTTTTTTGTTTAGTATGATTTTGATTTATAGTTTCTATACAATTTCCTTCTGAAGTATCATATTTTGTTGCTGGTGTTGTTGTTGTTTTATAGCAATTTGTATTAAATTGTATCTCTTTTATATCCAAATTTGATTTTTCTACACATTTTTGTATTTTATTAAACTCTTGTGTATTATTCAATGATAGTTTTTGTAAATCCAAAGGTTTTTCCAAATTTCCAATTATTTTCATATCCGCATCTATGGGAGTTGTTGATAACACTAGTAAACAAATTTATAAAAATGTTATGCAATAAACATGTGACTATTTTTTATTATGTATTTAGGCCTTCTAGAAGTGAAAATCGCCCGAGTATGGCGTAGCTTTTGAAATATTTAATTTTTTCATTCTTTTTTCTTGAGTAGTTTAACTTTTTTGACTATATATCAGATAAATTTCAAAACAAATATCATTTAATGCGCAATGTATATTTTTCATGATATTTTTAAATCGGTTGGGTAGTTTTGTAACTATAGGTCGAAATTACACGGACGAATCAATTTTTTTTTTCGGCAATAATTAAAATTGTTAAACTTCGAAAAAAAAAATATACAATATATATTTTTTTTTTAATTTAGCACTTCCACTTAAAATTTTATAGTGTTTCGATCAAAACTCGACCATTTCTATACAAAATTTTAAAAATTTTCCATTTTTAAAAGTTTTATGTAATTTGATGAAAAGAGTTGTTTAAATCTTGGTACAAACTTATATATTTTGGAGTCGCATACTTTAGCAAAATCTATGTTTATAGTTTCGTGGCAATCGGACGAAGATTGTGGGATAGGCCAACTGCTACTCGAAAAAACTTCGAAAAAATACGAAAACTTCCATACAAATGTGTGAATATATGAAGATTTTAAATATTTGATGTAATTTTAAACTAATTTTTAAAGGGTTGTTTTCTAACATATTTCTGTTTTTTGCAGTCGCCTACATTAACAGATTCCCTATTCAAAAATGTTAAGCAATCTGACAAAAATTGTGGCCTTGGCGAAGAACTACTCGAAGAAACTCGATAATTTCCATACAAATGTTTGAAAATATTTAGATTTTAAACATTTTATGTAATTTTACACAAATTGTTCAAGAAAATCTTGGTACAAACTTTTCTTTTTTGAAGTCACCTGCATTAACAGATTCCATATTCAAAAATTCAAAGGAACCTGATGAAAATTGTTGACTTGGCGAACAACTACTCAAAAAAAAAAACACGAGAAAACTTAACCGCTTTCATATAAATGTGTGGCACAATTATCGAATTGCTCTGAATTTTTGGTAAACGAAGTCTATTATTATACTCGACTTGAAAATATATAAACTTGTCCCAAGTGTTTTGAAAAATATTTCCACAAATTTACATGAAACGTTAAAAAACATTGATATTTCATTTTGTATTGTCAGGCTAGAGATCATAACTAAAATGTCACTATTAAAAATAGAAAACACTAATTGTTAATAAATGTAAGAGAAGATGAAAAAATCTTGTGGTAATCAACGCTAGAGGGAGTGCCGCACTTTCGAATGAGGCTGAAAATGACCTAGTAGCTTAGGTCGAAAGTGCGGCACTCTCTCTAGCGCTGATACCAACACGATTTTCTTCATCTTCTCTTACATTTATTAACAATTAGTGCACGCACGGATCTTCTGCTGTAAATATTTGTAGTTCTTTGAGTTGTATTACGGTAACTATATTTTTAAATGAAAAGGCAATGATTTGTAGAAGAAATTTAATTTTTGATTACAATTGCAGTTCATTTAAAAAACTAACCACATAAAATTACTGTATTATGATTTTACATTCGTTTTATACAGTAGTTTTTTTTTTATTTAAAAAAATAAAACAAATAAGTGTTTGTTTATTTTTTCCCACATATGTGCTTCATTTTTACTGTAATTGTGGTTAATTTTTTGAGCAGTAAAAAACAAATGACATTGTTAGTTAAATTTACTGAAATGTAAGTCGTCTTGTTTTGTAGTGAAATTTCACTTGTTTTCAACTACATTTGCAGTGGTCTTCACCGACATAATATTCTAAGTGTATTATATATTAATTATGATCTCAAACATTTTAATTATGATCTCAAACCTGAAAATTCAAAAAGAAATGCAATTCTAAAATATCAACAATACATAAAAAATTATCAAACTTGATATTTTCACAAACTTGTATGGAAAAGTTTTTCGAGGTTTTTTCGAGTAGTTGTTCGCCAAGGACACAGTTTTCATTAAATACCTTCGAATTTTTGAATATGGACTCTATTAATGCGAATGATCGAAAAAGCAAAAGTCTGCATCAAGATTTTTTTAAAAATGTCTATAAAATTACATCAAATTTCAAAAATCTGAATATTTTCACACATTTGGATAAAAGTGATCGAGTTTTCTCCAGTCTTTTTTCGAGTAGCTAAATTTAGCACATATTTTTGCTAAATATTAATAAAATAAGAACAACAAAAATAAATATGTTAACTTTACAAAATTTTAGTTATATTCGATGTGAATTTTAGTTAATTGCAAATAGATTTTACTCCGTCAAATTATCAAAAAATGTGCCGAAATATTTGTTGACTCAAAATAGCAAACAATAACTGTAATATTCACAATTTTTTGCCTATATTTACCTTAAATTTAGTAGAATGCAAATAACAGTCTATTTTGCTCAAATCAACAGAAATTTTTGCTAAACTATTGTACAGATTTCGTAAGGGCAGACTTTTATTCGTATTAAAAAAAAAAAACAAATTAAAAAAAACTTAAAATTTCATATTTTTAAAATTTTTTTTTCTACTAATAATTAGTAAATGTTTTTGCTGATTTTAGCAGATTATTTTATTACTTTAAATTAACTAAAATTTAGCTCAAATATATGTAACGAAATATTTGTAAATTCAACAGATTTATTTTTGCTATTCTTATATTACTAATATTTAGTAGAAAAATCTGCTAATTTTAGCAATTTTTTATGCAAGATCATTTTTAACTAATTTTTAGTAGTTTTTTGAAATTTTTAGTGTTCGGGTTTTTTCGATTTTTTGTTTAAGTAATAGTTGGCCTATCCCACAATCTTCTTCGGATTGCCACGAAATTTTATACATGGATTCTGCAAAAGTATGTTACTCTAAAATATTGTACCAAGTTTTTCAAATTTTTATTTTATAAAACGCCATCAAACTTTAAAAAATATCATACTTCTACAATTTTGTATTTTAATCGTCGAGTCTTTTCGAGTAGTTGTTCGCAAACTGCGCAATTTTTATCAAAACACTTTAAAATTTTAAATGAGCTCTGTATGAATATAGTCAATTCTAAAAAGCGTTAAACTAAAAAAAAAAAAATTTTAAATTTTGATAGTGTTTTTTTTTTCCCCCAGGACGCAATATTCTTCTGAGTGAGGTAAGCTTTCCTAGGGATATTCTTTTGAAATTTACCTTTCCAAAAAGTATACATGTGATAGTTAACTTTAATATATACCTTTTTTTCGCTACTGGACCTACTCGATGGGGTGGAGCTGTGTCGATACACACAGAAAAAAATTTAGCTATTTTGGCAACTGAAATTCGGTTAATACGACTACAATTCGGTTATTATGAATTTCAATCGGTTGGTACAACTGAACATTAGTTTTCACAACTATGTTCGGTTAGTTCAACTGAATTTCAGTTTTAACACCCAAAATATTCAGAAATCTAATGTAAATATCGTTATACCGATTTAAAAATATTATTCAAAAGATAAATGATATTTGTTCTTCAATTTGACTGATCAAAGTAGCTTGATCCTAAATCGAATTATGGAGAAAATAGTAAAATTACTCAAAATTGTAAATAAAAAATATATTTCAAAAACTAAGCCTAAATACATAAAGCTTGATTCACACGCTATAAACTTCTATCCACCTCTATCTGCATTATTACACTACAGTATTTCCCAGTATTTTGCCATTTTCAAAAGAGATTTGACAATAATTTGACAATTCGTAGCACCAATAATGGGAAATAGTAGATATGGGTGAATAGCATGTGAATTGCCCCTGATAAAAAAAAAGTGTAATTTACCAAAATTTTCCTGTTGGTCATTTCCATGATAATTGCATGTTGTTACTTCATATGGTTGTTGTTGCTGTTGTTGCTGTTGTTGCTCTTGTAAATAGTCCATACTTAATCGTTCTAATGCATACAATTTCTTTTGTAATTGTTCATTTGTCTCCATTAGATTGGCCTCCACTTTACGTATATCACCACATTGTAGAGCCAAATTGTTATCAAGTTTATCGATTTCCATTTGTACCTCTTTCTGTGTTTGTTGAGCTTTCCGCAATTGATGTTTACGTACTTTGGCATGCAATTTTGCTGCCAATTCTTCTTCCTTTTGCAATTGTTTATTTAGGGAGTAAATTTTTTCTAGCCATATTATTTGCATTTCAATTTCCTGTTCATTGTCAATGTCTCCTACATCAGTAGTAGCAGCAGTTCTAACACCACAATTTAATTCATTTTCTTGATATAACTGTAGTCTATCCGGTTTTTCTTTGTCTCGTTCCCGTTCTTTATCCTTGTCTTTAGTTTTATTTGTTTTACTGTAAATATCTTTACATTGAGATATTATTGTTGTTGTCATTGTGGCTGTTAAATGTTTATGTTCTTCTTGTGTTAGTTTATCCTTGAAACGTTTCTTTTTCTTTTCTTTTTTGATTTCCGTTTCCTTAAATTTATGCTTTGCCATCATATCTAATGCCTCTAATGAAATACCAGCTGTCACTATGTCTGCCGTTGCCATCACATCTCGTTGATATGGTTCATCTGTATGCAAATAAAAAAAAATTATAGAGAAAATTTAAAAATCTATATTTTATTGAAAAAACACACCAACAACAAGCTGTCAGGTTTTTTAATGGAAAAAAATATATAATTCCTTAAAAATTTTACAAAACAACGAATTCTGCGAAATCATTTCATTTATAAAGGGTATAAACGAAAAAATGTTTACAAATTGAAACGCGAATTGTAAAAGTTTTATAAAAGCCAGAATTAAAATTTAAATATTTTTGGAAACTTTTTTCTTTATACTTTAAAAAAATATAACAATTTTTTATTCGTAATTTTTTTTGATATTAATATTGTCCACAGAAGAGTAAGTGCAGGAAATAATTTGGACAAGTTTTCGCCAATAATGGTTTCTATACAGTCAGCGAAAGAACCAAAGCACACAAACTGAAAATACATTATTTTCCTAGTTTGTAGTAGTACACCAAAAGTTCTATAATTGTGACCTGCTTTAAATGTCGGTATGCCTTAATGCTCCTTTAGAGGTCTGCAAATTAATGCATGTAGTACTTTAATTGTCACTTTGCCTTAAAAGTTGAAAACATTTTACTTAAAAATTCCATAAAGCCGAGCCCAGATGCTCAATATAATTGATTTAAATTTTACTTATCTTTACACACAAACATCTTTCAATGATTTTAAAAACCATATACTAAATTAAAATTTATCAATATTTTCTATTCTATAAGAAATTTTCAAAACTAGGCGCATTTCTATATAAAACTACGGTTATACCGATTTTTTTTTTTTTTTTTGTTCATTAATAGTCATATAAATAAAATTATATTTTATTACCCTAACCGAGCACTAGCTACTATGGCTTTCGGCACGTTGTAGCGAAAACAGAACAGGAATCGAACCCACGATCCGCGTACTGATAAGCCAGCACGCTACCAACTAGCCTACCGGGATGCACCGATTATTTTATATTTTGCAATAATTAACGTTCTTTTTTATTTATTTTTTAACCACAAATAACAGATTTAAGAAACTTTTGTGCTGTTATAGTTTAAATCAGTTATTTAGCCGCATTTTAACTAATTTTTCAATCTAGTAATTCGTGATTTTTAAACTTACAAATTTTGCTAGTTAATTTAAACCACAATTGTTTTCAAACCATTATTTTGTTGTGTCTCCGCTTTCAGTTGTACTTGTAGGTGATGTTATTTTCTCATATTTTTTATTTTGTAATCATAAAATAGGCTATGTTTCGGAAACAAAGAGAGATAGAGCAAAATGAAACAAAAATCGTTACTGCGTAAGTGCTGATTAGTCTTTATTAATCACTTGTATATTCCCGATAATATCCTGGGAAATCAAAAATTTATTGAAAATTTCGTTTAAAAACGGGAAATTTATATCTTGTGTTACCTCGCTAATTTTTAATCAGTAAAGTGCTTTCTCTCAATTCCCCCCCACCCCCCCCCCCTACCATTAACCCCAATGAAATAACCCCCAAACCCTGAAATACAAAAAGCCCCAAAGTTTAGTAACAAATTAAACTTTTGGGTTCTTTCACTTTTTTGGGGGGTTATTTTATCGTAATAAATTTTTGAAATTTTTGTATGCTTATTTTGTTTATGGATTTCGGTAAATGTTTTAGTAATTAAAAATTGTTAGGATTTCACTGAAATCATAATTTAAGAAGTCGATACAAAATTTTGTTTGGTAACACAGTGCAACACGAAAAAAAAATAACCATATACGAACACCACTACGTGATAAAAGACTAAAAAAAAAAAGACCCGTGTCTCCCAATTTTTCCCAAAGTCATATCCTCTTTTGTTTATGGGCCGCCAAAGATTTGGGGCCTCGGTATCATTTTCGCAAAAAAGTGATCATTTTCTCAGGCTCATATCTTGCAAACCGTTCAGAATTTCGATTTACTCTCTATGGCAAAGTTGTAGCTCTTGTCATAAAGAACAAAAATTGCGAACATATAAAATCAAAAAAACTCCACCTTCCAGATCAAAATCGCAAAAAACTTAAAAAAATTCGATTTTTTTTACCTTTTTTCCCGTGTTCAGGTCCATAGGTAGCAAACCGTTCAAAATTCAAGGAAACAATCAACTACAAAAATTTATCTAAGATCTCAATAAACAAATTTCTACAACATATAAACTTCCTGGGAATTGGGTTTGCTACATATGCACCTGAACAGGAGAAAAAAGGAAAAAAAAAAATGAAATTAAAAAATTTTTCACTTTTGCGCGCTACCTAAACAGTGTTAAGAATCATCTCTAGGAAGTTTATATGTTCTAGAAATTTATTTATTGAGATCTTAGGTAAATTTTTGTAGTTGAATGTTTCCTTGAATTTTGAACGGTTTGCTACCTATGGACCTGAACACGGGAAAAAAAGGTTAAAAAAATCGAATTTTTTTAAGTTTTTTGCGATTTTGATCTGGAAGGTGACGTTTTTTTGATTTTATATGTTTGCAATTTTTGTTCTTTATGACAAGAGCTACAACTTTGCCATAGAGAGTAAATCGAAATTCTGAACGGTTTGCAAGATATGAGCCTGAGAAAATGATCAGTTTTTTGCGAAAATGATACCGAGGCCCCAAATCTTTGGCGGCCCATAAACAAAAGAGGATATGACTTTGGGAAAAATTGGGAGACACGGGTCTTTTTTTTTAGTCTTTTATCACGTAGTGGTGTCCGTATATGGTTATTTTGCCATGACTTAAAAAATTACACACAGTGTAATATATAATACCGAATTTTCCCCTGCACCGAAATAAATATAAATATAAAAAAGGCGCTGCTGGTGAAAATTTGGTATTACAAATCGGTGCGATTTTTATAAGGGATGTATCTTAATGTGGCCCTACATTTGGTATTTAGGCTATATAGAAAAACTAAGAGTAATATTTCAAATCGAAATACGTCAGCTTTAGTTTGTTGTGAAACATATAGAAAAATTGCCCAAAATAGACGATAACAGTTAAAGTGATGCGTAATCCATTTACAAAGACCATAACTTGGAAAATATAAAAAATAATAAGAAATTAGATCAAAGGTCTACTTTAGGATCATTATCAAAATTAAATTTTTCACATTTTTGTTCAATTTATAATGTTTTTTTATAAAATCAATTCATTTTTTTTTTTTTTAATTGTGAATAAAATTAATACCGTTTACAAAAATTCGACTTGGAAATTTCTTTAAAACTTGTTTGTTTATGTTGGGTTTTTTTTTGAAAATGCGCAATAAAACGAAGAAAAACGTATGCATTCAAGTCGAAATAGTGATAGCGGAAATTAAACTCGTAGATAATTCACAGTATTGGCATATTCATGCAGCAACATGAAACAATACGAAAGGTCCACTTTAGGGAACAGACCGAAATTGGATAAATTCCCTTACATACAATTCCCTCAAGTTTCGCCTACAGCTTTGGAATAATTATAAAAAACATAAAAGAAAATGACACTGCATGCGAAAATTTGGTAATTTTGAATACCAAATGTGATACCCCTACGCAACGCGTACCGATAATACAAATGTGATAAGTGTTCCTATTCCACTAGCTTCCTGTTCCATATCCTTATCGTTCCAAGGTTCTAATCTATTATTGAAGTGTTTAAATATGTATTTTCATGTAAGTATATGGGTAAACAAATAATTTAGACACCCTGCGGTTGTTTTTTAAAAAATTAATCCTACCTGATCTTTCCCAAACTTAACCTCTTTGTATTCCCAGGGTGTATTAATAGTCCTATGCAGCAAAAATTTTGTCCGTTTTGCCCTATCTCGTTTAGTTTCGAAGATACCTGACATTTAAGAAAAACGCTAAACGAGATATCGAAAAACGGACAATATTTTTGCAAACTTGGCCAAACTTATCCTACGCCACTCGTTCCCCTTTCCATTTCATATCTTATCATTTTTGACGAATATTCTATTTTATTATCAGAGTCTTTAAATTTGAATTTATAAGTATATGGTTCTTTTATAAAAATTAATCCTTTCGGATCTTTCATAGCCTATTTGTATTATCAGGGTGTATAAATACTTCTGCGGAGTCTGTTTTGTCCAATCTTGTTTAGTTTCGGAGACACCGGCCATCAAAAAAATTCTATTTTATAAAATGGCTAGTACCTGGAAAACTAAGCGAGATATGACTAAACGAACAAAAATTTTGCAAAACTTAACCCACGTAGCATTTACCAATAATAACAATGTGTAAAGTGTTCATATTGCAATTGCTCCCCATTCCATTTCATATCGGAGTGTTAAAATTTTTATTTTCACGTACGTATATGGGTAAACAAATAATAAAAACACCCTGTGGCTGTTTCATAAAAAAAATAGATTCCTCGGGATATTTCACCGGCCTAGATTATTTCTATTATCAGCGTTAATTAATACATCGGTAGAGTAGAAATTGTGTCCGTTTTGCCACATTTCGTTTAGTTTCGGAGATACTGGCCATTTGACAAAATGATACAAAACCTAAACGAGATAGGTAAAATTTGACAACATTTTTACAACTGATATAGGGTTGATGTATTTTAAGAATGATTTATTTTTTTAACATTTTAATAGCTAAATTATTAATTTTTTTCACTAATATGTGTGATTATACATTAAGCACACTCCAAATTCAATTTTTCTTACCCGTTCTTTCCATATTGTTCTTTGTGGATAGCGTTCCAATTCCACTAATTTCATTCCATTTCGTTATGATTTACTTGATTACAAACCAGACTGAAAATTAATATCCATACACCCATAAAACAGTCTCAGTTGTGGAAACCGAATTTGCTGCCAATAGAATTCTTTCGGTTACGACAACTATCGTAATGTAAAATTATATTTTAAGTCGTGAAAGCTAATATTAAGTTGCCTAACCCAATATTACGTTCCAAATAAATATTATTACGTTCCACAAAATTTTATTGAAATTAAAAAACTTTTTTGGTTTTTCTGGTATTGAACGGTGACCTTCAAACTAATAGTAATCTGTCTCCACAATCACTTTTAAATTTCATTGCATTATATGTTATTTAAACACTTCAATATTTTATTTTAATTTACCAATTGTGACAACCGAATTATTCTGTTGTTAAGTTTGTAAAAAAAAATCGTTAGCACCCTTTAATACACTCATCCATCCTTTCAGTATAAAATTCGCAGAATAAAATTTATTTTTAATCAAAAGACATTGAGAAAAATATCCATTCAATAATGATCATTTAACATGAAATAAATTAAAATTGCGAAAATGTGAAGAACAACATTGCCTTTATAAATACTCTTGAAAAATATAAAATTATTACATGTCTGGCATAAAAGTTCAGCAAAGTTACAAATTAATGATTTAAACACTTAAATTAACGTTTAAAATATGTCATCAACATATTTTTCAAAAATATTCAATTTTAATTAATGGACTTTAATCATGGATGGTAACCGATTCGATGCAGGTATTGGTAGCGGTAACGCTATTTTCGTTTATTTCGGTATCGGTATTTAGGGCTAACGATATATCAGTTACTTCGGTAACGATTTTTTTACGTTAACGGTATTTTATTTATTTTGGAGTCTGTATTTTAGCGGTAACGGTAACGGTATTGTAATTGTTTCGGTAACGTTATTTTGGGGGTAACGGCTTTTTAGTCACTTTGGTAACGGTAGTTTAAGGATAACGTTATTGTAATGTAATGCCAATGCACATCGATAATTTTAACCCCATTATGTCCGAATTCTAATGAGTTACTACCCAGCCAGAAAAATACGAACGACAAAGCATTGGCCCAGTGCTTTCAACGGTGGTATGAGCGTTAGCAGAGCGTTTGATATCTGAAGATTTAAGTGCTTTGCCAACCCCAAAATGATAACACCGGGCAGGGCTTAGCCGTTCCTTTTTTAAAACGTTGGCAAAGCACTGGCAATGAGCGCTTTGCCAGTACCAAAACCATAATTTTAAAACGTTGGCAAAGCATTGGTAGAACAACCAATAAAGTGATTTTTTAATAATATACTAAGTGCTTTGCCAACCCCAAAACGATAACACCGGGCAGGGCTTGGCCATTTCTTTTTTAAAATGTTGGCAAAGCACTGGCAATAAGCGCTTTGCCAGTACCAAAACCAATAAAGTCCTACTTAGCAATTCACTTCAGTAAAGAGTTGTATTATTTCTTATTGAATGATTTTGGTAATTTGAACAGAAATAACAATAGGCTTGCTTCAGCTAAGTTAATTACAAAATAACTGAATATTTTTTTTATCAAATTATTTTTGTGATAAGTTAGCACGATTTTTTACTACAATTTTACTAAAGAAAAAAATTTGAAAATAAATTTCTTAAGTAAAATTTTAGTACAAAAACTATTCTTTGTTGGAAAAAGTTCTAAGTCAGTACTGTGCCAGTGCACGGTTGAAAATTTTGTAAATCAAGTACTGGCAACGCACTGCACGGTGCGCCTTAACTAAAATTAAATAAAAAGGTCTTACACCTAGAAAATTAGTAGAGATTCTGAATTTACAATGTTCATAGATGAGAAAAATCAAAAAACTAAAATAATCTGTGGAGAGATTTTTAAATAAATCCACTTTGAACATTTTTGCGATTTTAATAACGAATGACTAGTTTTGACTCCATTAAGAAAATTGTGCAACAGTTTTTTTTTATCTCTTATGGTTTAAGATATACAGACTGAGTTTTTTTAGACCCAGTAGGCCAATGCGTATACTTATTTTCAAAATCAAATGTTATCAAAATATTCTTTTGGTTTGAATCAATTGTATATTGTTGTTAGCGATAACGTTGCGTCGCAGATTGAATTATTTATCAATTGTTTGGTATCTAAAAACTATTAAAACGCGTCTAAGAATTATTCGGTGAATGATGTCGTCTAAAGCTTTGACTCACGATCAAAATCGGGGAAAAGTGTGTTTCCTGTATTTTCGAAAACAAAAACAAATGTATATTATAGAGAATCAGTTAAAAATTGACATGAAAAACCACGTTGACAACTATGATGACGAGCGCAGATTGCCGGCTGCTGTGTGTTGTACGTGCAGGAGAAAGGTATTTCAAGCGAAGTCTGAAAAAAAGAAATTAGCATCTCCAGATTTGTCTATTTTTAAGCCTGTGCAGGCTACGCGATCAAGACGTGAATGCAAAATTTGTGAAATTGCACTCGAAATACCCGTTAAAATTTGTGGCAAAGTTGCAAAAAAAGTTCCAGGTAAGTTTTAAAAGCAAAAAAATATATTTTTTTGTTAGTTTGTTCTTATGTTTCAGATTTTATTGTTTTTATTTGTTATTTTAGGCAAGTCTAAACAAATGTCTGCGACAAAACGGTGCGACGTGTGCTTCAGTGAGATTGGAAAAGGCAAACCACATAAATGTGAGTTGAAATCTCGAGTAATAAATGTTTCAAATCATATATCAGATGGATTTTTAAAAGCGAATGATCAAATCATGTCCCGTGTGATTAAAGAAAAAGTAAAAGAAGATTCTAAGGGTGGTCGAGAGCCTTCAGTTTTGCGGTTGTCACAAATTCACGGCAAACCACTTCAAATCGCAGTAGGCAATAATAAAAACAACCTTTCCGCAACAAACTCATCTACATTATCTGCGGATGATATGTTGAAAATGAACCAGGATTAAAATTAAAACTTAATAACACAGCTCATTCTGTCGACGATTATTTTGATTTTAAGGAATTTCCTTTTGTTTGTGTAAAAGGCGATGAAGTCTCGGATGCTCCTGTGTTTGGAGTTTACTGCAAAGATGTTCCTGCTTTTGTTCAGTATGTGAAAAATAAACGAGATGCACTGGATGTTCACTTAAAAATGGGTATTGATGGAGGAGGCGGATTTTTAAAAATATGTCTTTCTGTTCAATCAAATGAGTTGCAGTTTGAGTGCAGCGGTAAGCGTGCTAAGTATGATGAGGGGATAGCAGCAAAAAAATTTAAGGATTCTGGAGTTAAACGACTATTTATTCTAGCAGCCGTTCCAAGTGCGCAAGAATGAGCCCAACTCGTTTCAACGTTGAATATAAGTCCTTTCCACGGCACAATTGCGACCGATTTGAAGCTAGCGAATATCTTGGCAGGTATTATGTCGCACAGTAGTGCATACCCGTGCACTTATTGTTATGCCAAGAAAGATGAGCTAAGCAGCTGTGGCGAATTGAGATCACCCGAAAATGTTTCATTGTATTATACAAAATGGCTGACTGAAGGAAATGGCTTAAAAAACAAAGCGAAAGATTATTTCAACTGCATTCATCCACCGCTAATTACAACTGTTGGAGGCAAAACATTCCTAGATATTATTCCACCGCCAGAATTACACCTTATGCTTGGTGTTGTTAACACTGTTTTCACGCATATGTTGAAAGAGTGTGAAAATGAGTCGCTGTCATGGGCAAAAGCTTGTCACGTTCAGCGTGAAATCAGACGAGGATGTTCTGGGTTTAAAGGAAATGCATGCAAAACACTTTTGGATAAAGTAGACCTTCTGCGCCAGTTTGAAAACCTAGCAATACCTAAGTATGTTAAAGTATTTGACAACTTCAAAAATATAGTTTCTGCATGCTTCGGATATAATCTTTATCAAAATTACAAAGCATGTATAGAAGCTTTCAAAAAGAGCTACATGGACTTAGGTGTCAGCGTTACACCAAAGGTTAATGCAGTTTTTTTTCATATAGAACAGTTCTGTGAAAAAAACGGTGAAGGATTAGCATTTTTTGGGGAGCAGGCGATGGAGTCCGTACATTTCGATTTTTTAAAGTCTTCCTGGGAAATGAATAAGGTTGCTGCGAATCATCCGGATTATCCTAAACACCTTTTGAGCGCTGTTTGTAGATATAATGCTTCACATGTTTAAATTGATGTAATTATAATTAAATTATGTTACATTTTTATATTTTATTAGTACTAAAATGTTGAAATAATAAAAGTTTAATAGATTTAACACTTAAAAATTATTATTATGTCATTTTTTCCTTTCTATTCATATAAAACAATGCCATATTTTCCAAAATATCGTACTTCATGCGCAAAAATGTTCAAAGTGGATTTATTTAAAGATCTCTCCACAGATTATTTTAGTTTTTTGATTTTTCTCATCTATGAACATTGTAAATTCAGAATCTCTACTAATTTTCTAGGTGTAAGACCTTTTTATTTAATTTTAGTTAAGGCGCACCGTGACTGTTTACGAACGTTAGCAGAGCGTTCTAAGCCCGAGCTGTGCCAGTGCTTTTATTATGTTTACTGTTGTAAATTTTGTTAATTAAGCACTGGCAAAGCGCTTTTTACTAAAGTTTGCAGAGCGTTGTAAATCAGTGCTTTGCCAGCACTTTATTTGTTGGATCATTGGCAAATATTGCTCTGCCAGTGCTTGATTTTTCCGACCGTTGGCAATTTCTGGCTGGGTAGTTTATGATCAAGCTTTGGGAAAATATATATCTATTTACAGTGATTATTGTGTTTTTATTTTGTCAGATTATTTTGTTAACGGTATTTTAGGGATAACGCTATTTCAATTACTTAAGTAACATTTTAGTTATTTCATTAGCTATATTTTAAGGATATTGGTGTTTTATTTATGTCGGTAACGGTATTTTACGAACAACGGTATTTAAATTATTTCGGTAACGGTATTTTAGGGATAACGATAGTCAGTTGAAAGGGTTTTGAATCGATAAAGGTATATTAACGGTATTGCTTGCCATCCCTGACTTCAATTCAATATATTGATCTACGTTGCGTATGAGTGATGCCCATTTTAATATAACTCATGCTCATACCTTATATAGAAATTATAATAAAAATAATAAGAAAAATCTCATAAATTCTTTAAAAAAAAAAATTCTATTAAAATCTTGAGTAATAAATTTAAGTAGGGGAATGTTAGCTAATGTAACCTGTTCGCTTAAGTAAAACTGTAGTTTTTATTCGCTGTGTTGCATGAATATGTAAAAACTATCAACTAATGTCAAGTTTAATTTCCTCTATTTCTATGTTAAAATAGTTTCGGCGTGAATGCACAAGGATGTCTTTTAAAACACAAATTGCCGATATTCGTTTACTACACCCCCAGTTTCATTGGAAAACGTTAACCCGTGCCATATTTCGACATTTTGAAAAACTGAATTTTTTATTTGATTTATTCCTTTAATATACTCAAAATTATTCAGATATGGGTATTTCGATAGAAAAGTCAAATGTGACCGAAAAATTAAAAGTGGACAAAGAATTTCTTCTGACTTGTATTATTAAAGAAAAATACTTATATTTTATTAAATTAAAAAGTCCAAGGCATATCTTAGTTGACATGATGATAAAATGGACTGAAAAGTTGAGTTCATGTTTTTGGTCAACATTTTTTATTTTCAGTAACATTTGAATACCGATACCAATACCGAAACAAACAAAAAATCGATACCGATACTGTTATTCATTTTGGTGGCCAAACTTGATAATATTTAATTAATGAACTTTAATACAAAATAATGACATACGCAGCGTATGAGTGTTGTAAATTTTAAAATAACTCATACGGCAACCTTATACAAAAAATATAATAATTACACATAGAAAACTACATAAAAAAATCTCTCGCCAAATGACCTAGTGAAGGTTGTAGGTCAAGCTAAGTGTATTAAAAAACCGGTTTCAGAAGTTGCTATTTACGCTCAAATATTCGAGATAACGGTAAAAGAGCATTTTCTGATTTCACATTTGTAAATCAGTAATTTTGTATCCGATTTTTAGCTTCTAAACTGAATTTACAAGAAACTTATCTAGTTAATAGTTAATAAGAAAAGAAAATTACATAGTATAATAAAAATAGCTACAGATTTTTTTAAAAATAATTTATTTTTTTAAACTTGTTCAACTTCTGCTGAGGTTTTTTTCGAATCTTCAATTAAAGCAACAATATTTTTTAAGTTAGTGTTTCCCTGAATAAATTGAGCCTTCATTTGTTAAAATCGGCTGCAAATTGACAAAGTTATGGGCTCTATGAAATAACCCCCCAAAATGAAAAAACTCCCCAAAAATGGAGATTTATTTCCATATTAAATAATACCCCAATTTTAAAAAAGAAATAAAACCCCAACGAAATGAAAAAAATCCCCAATCGGGAATGAAATAACCCCCCATTTTTTGGGGATTTATTTCATAATAAAATAAATCCCCAATTTGAAACGAAATAAGTCCCCATTTTTAAACTCAAAATTGTACATATAGATTTAAGTTCATATATTTTTAATTCTCATAATTTTTGTACTTCCAAAACAGATATTTTTAAATATAAACCTGAATATAGTCTTCAAATGTATTGCGACAATAAGGGCTTACAGGCATTTCGCCTTACAGCATGGCAGAAATAAAATCTAAAAATATAGGGACTCGAAATTTTTTTATTACACAACCAAAACATTAATTTCACAAATTAATTTTCTACTCCAACAATCTATATAGATAACATTTTTTTCCACATCAATAATGTTTTTTGGTGAATAAAGATTTTTTTTTTTGAAAATAACTCAACCAACAATCCAACAATCCTATAGGCACCCAAAAATATTTTTGGTGTAGAAAAATATTTTTCTCAGTGTAGATCGGTTGACAATGAAAAATTCGCGCATATAGGATTGTTGGACTAAAATAAATACTTGAGAAATAAGAAATTATAAAGATATTTCTATTAGTTTACACTCACTAGCATCCCAAAGTTATTGTTCGGGGGAAAACCAAATTAATTGCTTTTCTCATTCCGTGTTCGTAGATGCTTACAAACACAGCTGAGTCCAAGTCTAAAATATTGTTGTTTATGTAATGCAGCAGTCCACAATATATTTCATTTGTTTTTATCCATCGAAATGAAAAACATCCGAAAAATCTAAACAAATAAATTATCGAATATAATAATTTTATTTACAAAATAATTATTTTACTTTACCTCTTCAAAGTATTCAATATAAATTACTAATAGCTGCTTAAAACATCCTTGCGAAATAATTTTAAATGTTGCATCCATTAAATATTGTCTTTGCAGTTGAAGAATATTTTCTTTCACCAAGTCAATTGTTTTAATTTTATAGAAAATGAAATAACTCCCCAAAAATAATTACTGGGGAATTATTTCATTTTGAAATTTTGGGGACTTATTTCATTACGAAACAAATCCCCAAATAAAAAAAGGAAATAAATCCCCAAAAGTGGAAATAACTCCAAAAAATGTCGTTGTTGTTGTCTTATATATACATTTTTGGGGATTTATTTCATTTCTGTTTTGGGGAACTATTTCATGGGGGGTTATTTCATGAAGCCAAAGTTATGGTGTTAATTAAAACAAACCAAAAAAATAGCTAAAACGAAAACTAAATGGCTTGATCTTCCCGCTAGATGGAATCTAGCTATTTTTTATAGCTAGATGAAAATAATTCGCTATATCTAGCCGGGAAAAAGCTAAAATGGCACCTTGACTTCTACCAGTACGTATGAGTAATATATTCTCATATAACTCATACGCTCAGTGGTACAAAATACACCAAATATGAGAATAATTTAAATCATATTCTGGAATAATTATTTAATTTTTTTTTTATAAAAAAATATTATTAAAAATTGATTGCTATTATTTCAAAATACCTGAAAAATAACACAAAAAATCATATTTTTGTATTATATATATTATTTCACAGCAATAACAACTTTGCAGCCATATTAAGTGCAGATTTATTTATTGCAAAATTATTTTCAATTTTTTATTAATACACAAATGCTCAGACAGACAGATTCAAAGAAAATTGTATATGAGACTTTTCTTACCAACTGCCCCGCTACAAGAAAAATTTTTAAGGTTAAGAAAATTGTATATGAGACTTTTCTTACCAACTGCCCCGCTACAAGAAAAATTTTTAAGGTTAATGCCTTATAGAATTTTTTTAAACTTTTTAAATTTTTGAAAATGTTTAATGTATTATTTAATAAAATTTAATGAAACTTGGGATATACTGAATATGTTACTATGTCCATTAGGGTGGGGCGATTTGAACATCTTAATGGGCGCTTCGCGTTTCTGATTCTTGGGATTGTACTGAGCAAAAAAGTCCACTAGACCATACGTCTACGGTGAAAATCGAGCTTCCAGATTTTGACTTTTTAGCCGTATTTTGTGAAAGTAACAATGTGTGAGATGGACATATCTGAGGAAGTAGGAGGAGCTTATCCAAGATTATGGTATCAATCTGTTCTTTGGAAGATTCTCTACCAGACTAATGCATCAATCATATTTGTGGGTGATTTAAGATTTTTTTCCTTCCATACTGATCGCCCCACCCTAATGTCCATAGATTCTGGTATGAGCAAAATAGCAAAAAAATGTACCTTTATTTGGAACGGAAAACCCCATAAAAAAGTATATTGTGGTAATGTCATTGAGTACATCAATAGATTTTCTTAATCTGAATTTAAAACAAAATAAATCGATCAAATATATTTTCAATTTTTTATTTATAAAAAAGTTTAGATGTTTTTCTTTCAGTCCAGAAAGATTTTCCGTGTAGCTCGGATTTGTTCTTTTTTGTCCATCTTAAATATTTTAATACTCTAATTGTAGAAAAGCATTAATAAAAAAGAGGTTATTTAAGTACATAATTGGTAATGGAAAGTATTTACAAATGTCATTACAAATATCTTTACTTTTATACGGGGATATCGCGCAAAATAAAGACATATTATTACAAAACACCTTACAAATAATCAAAAAATATGTGGCTACCTATATGCTTACTAGCATGGACAATAATATTGAGTGTAAAAATAAATTTTCAAAATAGCTTAATTTAATAAAAAAGAAATTATAAATTAAAAAAAAAAATATTTAATAAAATGTGCCCAAAGGGGATTCAAACCTGGGACTCTAGGTTATCAGTCTGTCTCTGTACTATCTGAGCTATCTCGACATGTTATACTTGATGAATAAAAACATAAATGGATTGCTTGCACGAAATGTTATTACTTTCCAGCTTACAAAAAATCAAAATAAAGTAGTTATAAATGTGCTTAATAAAGTTGAAAAAATAATGTGTCTAAAGATAGGGTTTCAAAAAATATTGAGAGCATTACTTTATATTTCAAATAATGATAAAAACGCATTAATTTTTGTATTGTAATAATGGGTAAATTAACTAGTTACTAGTAAGTCCTTATTATTTGTGTTAAATTAATGCAGAGAGTAAGCTGCTGTCATTATTGGTAGTGAGCAAAGTAATGACATGTCATTTCCGTTTCTACACTGGATCTGATGTCAAAACTACACGGCGTATGATGCATCATATAATACATATACTAAAATTCTTTATACGCAATATAGTTTGAACTTACTATACTTAGAGCATTGAAGATAAACAATATTTAAAGTACATTGTTTCGAAAATTCATAAGATGTACACTGAGAAACTTCCGGGATCGATATAGAAATACTTTAACTTTTTTTTATAATAAAAAATAAAAAAAATTGGCGATTTTAAGATAAATTAAACTAAAAATTCAGAACCAGTTCTGAATATAAAAAAATATGATTTTTCCTACACATCATAAAAAGATTTATTGATAAGTCTTATTTCTAACATTTTCCAAATTCAGTTCAATTATATTTTTAAATTACGTTTTCCTGTAGCGGACCTATTTGCTTGGAAAGCCTCATATTAAGGTGTCCCTTAGAAATATAAGTGCCACTACACCCCCAATTTTATTGCAAATGGTCCCGAATTGAAGAAATCGTTTTTCTTTTTTTTTAACGTTAACCCGTGCCGAATTTCGGCCTAAAATGTCAAATTTGTAAAAAACTAAGTTTAGTTCTATCAAAAGCTCGCAAAATTCAAAAACTTAATTTTTCATTTCATTTAGTAACTAAATTAACTCAAACTTATTCAGATATAGAGTACTAAATATATCGGATATCATTAACCCACTTTAGCATTGAATCATAAATGTTCCACAAATTTGATAAAAATGTAAAACCACGTTTTTTTTAAACAAATTTTAAAGGTTTTCTAAAAGCCCAATTCGAAAATATTGATTGAAAATTTTAAAACACAATAGTTGTAATTAAAGAAAAAAAAATAAATTGAATTAAAGAAAAGAAAAGACATAAATTTGTGTATGAAGCGACTGCTTTCCAGGACATTTTATGAAAATTTATCATTTTGCCAAATTTTTAATGTTTTCTTCTAAGTTTGACTAATTTTTGGAAAAATATTTCTTAAATTTTATTAGACTGCAATTGTCTTTACTTTTACTTAAAAAATTGTTAACTGTTAGTGATCTGGGTACAAAAAAGCACCATAAAAAACGTATATTATGAGTACAAGAGTGTAAAACTTTTAAATTGATAAAACAAAAATAATTATTTTATTCAAATAATTATTTTATTCAAATTGAGACATATAGGGTAAACGTTTCCACTTTTCCCCAAAAAACCACACTAGCAAATTTACAGAATGAGTACTTTCAGATTTTTATTAAATCTTAATATGTGATGAAGGTACACCCAGAAAACAGATTCGGTAATAGCAACCGTATTCGCAGCCAATCAAATGGTTCGGTTGTAAGTATAGAATTTTTTTGTAGTTATCACCGAATTTCGGTTGGGCCAATCGAAATTCAATTGTCGTGCCAGAATTTCTGTTGTGTTAATCTAATAATTGTTATCACAACCGTAAAATCCAGTCACAACTACCGAAGCATGCGATTGGCAATAATTACGGTTGCTACTACCGAGACCACTGCAAATGTAGTTAAAAACAAATGAAATTTCACTTAAACAAAGGACGACTTACATTTCCGTAAATTCAACTAACATTGTCATTTGTTCAAAAAATTAACCACAATTGTAGTAAAAATGAACAACATGTTAGTAAAAAATAAACAAACATTTATTTTTTTATTTTTTTAAGTAACAAAAAACTACAGCATAAAATTAATGTAAAATCATAAAACAGTCATTTGATGTGGTTTTTTTTTTAAATCAACTACAAGGTTAATAAAAAATTTAATTTGTTCTACAAATGACTGACATTTACATTAAAAATAAAGAAACTGTATTACAACGCAAACAACTACATATTTTTAAAGCAAAACTTCTCTGAGTGTACCAATTTTTCTTTAAAGGGTTAAAAACGTAGTGTAAAAAATGGCTTCAGGTTCCATTCTTTGTTTATTTTTCATATATACTCCAAAGAAACTATACAAAAATGGATATAAAATTAAAGTTATTGTAAATATCAATCTAACGATTTAACAAAAAAAAAATTGAGCATATATTATATATATACTATATATATTTTATTTTTCTGGGGCTATTTTGGACACCACCTTTTTAACCCTTAATAGTAAGATATGAGCGATAACGAATTGCGCTTGTTAGTTTAGATAGAACATATCCAAATTGAATGAACATCTGAAAGAAATTACATAAAATAAACATTTTAATCAAGTGGAAATTTGGTTATAAATTTTGTTTCATGGGCCTTTTATGTCCTAAGGCCTATAAGGGTTAAAGATTTTGTAAGTAAATTTAAAGAAAATTATAGCCAAGCCAAATTTAGCATAATCTTGTAGTTCGAATTAAAATTTCGTTTCATGTGTCTTTTAGGTCCCAAGGCCAAAAACGGTTATAGATTTTGCAAATAAATATAAAGAAATTTATAGTCTAGTCAAATTAGGTAAAAGTTTTGTAAGAGTTATGCACATTTGAGGAAAGCATTAAAATTTTGTTCAATTTTTGAAAAAATAATCAATTTACATTAAATGTCCTGGAAAGGATTCGCTGCACAAATGTTATCAGTTTTATTTTTTTTTTTCCTCAATTTCAAGTACTTTAGTATAAAAATAGCAATCGACATCTCCTAGTTAGGCATTTTAAAATATCTTTTAAATTAATTGAAAAAAACAAGCTTTTGCTTTTTTATCAAATTTATGCGTCGTTTTTTATTCTAGACTAAAGTGGGTTAATGATATCCGTTGAAGTGAGAATTCCATATTTAAATAAATTTGAGTATATTATAAATATTATAATACAAAAAAAAACTAGAAAAATAAACAAAAATCTAAAAATAGAATATTTGTGTTGTTAGTGTTGTCACTTCTGAGTATAACAAAACAGAAAAAGCTAATATAAAAGAAAACTGCAATTTAGCAGCATTAGATTCGAGGCCATACTTGGGTGTGATCGCTAAAGGGTCATGACTTGTTGGTATTGTTACGTTTGTAATGTAAAATGAGCGCAGGTTTGATTCTTACAGCCGCAGGTAGTTAAAAAATTTATCATATAGAGACAATCTGACAATTATAAGAGACAATTTAAATGGAAAATCACTGATGAGCCTGTGCATAAAAAGGCAGAAACTGATTTAAAAACTAATAGTGTTTATAATTTTTAGAGAAAAACGTTTATCCTTCTTCTTAACCTCATCATTTCTAAATAAAAAATTTAATTTTTCAAAATTTAGAATTTTTAATAAAAATACACTCTTTTTTCAAAAATCGGACATTTTCGGTCGAAATTCGTAGCGGATTATATTAAATTAATTACTACCATTTGAATCATTTACAAAAAAAATGCTAAATCGTTTTTTAAGGGGCATCCTATTGTAATACATAAATACAATTAAGCACAGCATGTGTAAATATATCAACGTAAAATGTAAAGTAAAAAAAAATAAAAATTTCTGCGAAAATAAATTTAATATTTCTGAAAAGAAATAAAAAAGAAAACATAAAACATTAAAATAATAAATGTGGATCACTTTAATGTACGTATATCCTTCAGGCTTAATACAATACATGTCATGGCATATTTTTTTCATAATTTACAACAACAAAAATATATCAACTACAATTTGTTCTTTTGAATTTTTATATCAAGCATAAAAAACGGTGATTTCTTAAAAAACTCCTTATATTTCACTCAATATTCTATTATTATATTTATTTAGTGCGCCCCGGTAGGCTAGTAACGGGCTGGCTTATCAGTGCGGAGGTCGTGGGTTCGATTCCCACCAGAGTAGCTAGGCCATAGTAGCTAGTGCTCGGTTAGGGTAATAGTATATAATTTGTAATTATATGATTATTAAATAATAAAATAAAAAAAAATATATTTATTAAACGTATTATTTAATTAATATTAAATACATTTCAAAAAATATCAAATTATTAAAACTTTTATAAAATATTTCTGTAATTTCATATTTTATTAAAATCAATGGTATTTTAATAATATTTATGGAATTATAATGTAATTAATATTGTATCAAAATGTGTTTAACCAATTTACATACCACAATGTGGTAGATAATACATATGTACAGTTTGTGCAATGTATCCATTGACAAAATGTGTGTATTTAAGTGTGATTGCAGTTAAATACAAAATTTCTTAAGTTCTTCGAATACTTCATAGTATAAAAATGACTTAAAACTTAAAAAATTTTTTTTACAAAAAAAATTTTTTTTTTCATGGTTTTTACTTTCAGATCCAAATCAATAAAAACTTAACATTTCATATTGCTGTTTGATAGTTTACAAGAGAAACCAAAATTTCTCAATATTTGAAGTTTCGCAGTTTTTTTATTTAACAGAATAGCGTTCAAAGAACAGAATGTAAAAATTGTGTAATTTGAGGTATAACAAGTTAATGTCAGCGCAAAAAGAGGGGGATACAAACATCACATATTAGGAATTGACGAAATTGTTTTGAATATGTATTTTTTTCGCGTTTGACATTCACAATGTATGTTGCATGTTATTTCTTAAAATTAATTTAATTTAAGCTACGAGGGCGGATCAATAAGTCCGTGACTTTTTGAATGAAACACAGTCTTCTTTGCAAAAAAAAAAAAATATTTTTCAACATAATCTCCTTTCAGCTCAATACGCTTAGTCCAACGTTTCTCCAATTTTTGTATCTCTTCCAAAAAATAGTATTTTTCGAGGTCCATAAAACAGGCATTTGTTTGATCAATAATTTCATCGTTGGAGCTAAATCTCTTTCCACCGAACCATTTCTTTAGGTTTTTAAATAGGAAATAGTCACTGGGGGCTAGATCCGGAATATATGGTGGATGAGGCACCAATTCATGGAATTTTGCCATTGAGACTGCACACGTGTGCACTAGGGTGATAACTTTTTGCATTTTTTGCAAATATCAAATCTCCCCAGACAAAATCGTGTAGGGCATGGACAAATATTAAGAACTGCGTTTTTAGTTTTTCGCTATCGTTAAAAAAGGTTCCGCACCAAACGCGTTAAAGTTTTGAATCAAACAAAGTTAAAAAAAAAAACTTTTTTTGATGCCTCAACGTCTGACCATCACATCTATATAATTAAGGCATGCTGATATCAATAGTAAAGTCCGTTTTCGAGTCAATGGAATAGTTTTCTTCCAAACTTGCTTACTTACATATGTATAAACCATATTTTAAAAAAATTGTTATTAAAAAAAATTTAAAATAAACATATTAAAGGCATTTTAGAAATCGCTGTCGGTGCGCAAGGTTTTTTTACCAAATTGAACTGAAATAGTTTTTTTTATCATTAATACAATATTTGCCATTAGAAAACCCCTGGGGAAAATGTTGTCCAAAAAAAGTTATCACCCTAGTGTGCACCCGTGCATTATCTTGATGAAAAATAACTTTTTTCTTTGCCATATGTGGTCCTTTTTTTTAAATCCTTGTTAAATCGGTACAATAAGTTGGCATAATATTCGCGGCATAATATTCGCAAAAAAACTATTGCCATCACCTTACTGGCCGACAAACTTACCTTGACCTTCGTCATTGTTTAGACTGCTGCTTGGTCTCCGGAGTGTTGTAATGGATCCATGATTCATCCACAGTTACAAAACGTAGCAAAAACTCATTCGAATTGCGGTTAAACAACTCCAAACAATCCTTTAAAGTTGTCACACGATTATGTTTTTAGTCAATTGAGAGCAAACGCGGCACCCATCTTGCAGACAGCTTTCTTAAACCCAACTGATCATTTAAAATCGAAACCACACTGTCATATTAAATGCCTATGGCATCAACAATCTCACGCACTTTTACTCTTCAATCGGCGAACACCATATCTTGGATTTATTCGACATTTTCGCGTGTATTGACCGCAATTGGCCGTCCAAAACGTTCAGCGTCATTTGTACTTGTGAGACCACAACGGAAGTCAGTAAACTACTACACCATAGTATTTATTAAGCTTTTCCTTGGTTTGATTGACGGTTTTTTTTTTCGCAAAAAATAATGTTTTATGAGCACTCGGAATTCACTTTTTTCCATTTTTAAAAATATCCACGAGGTTGCATGCTTTGAACAGCTGTTAAACGCAGAGTAAATGACGGAACTTGATCAAAATTTGACAGTAGTCTATTAACAGGTGGTACTTGATGGGAGCAGTGCAGCATTTCATATAACTATGAGGGAAGCTCGAAAAGTCACGAACATATTGATCCGCCCTCGTATTTTAAAACCACCAAATTTTTTTAATTGCCAGCGTTATCCAAATGGTGGCAAGTTCGTTCAAACCAATGGTTGGCCACTGTTATCAATCGGGTAACAGGATTGTTAATCCCACGTTCTGCCAACGCATAACCAACAGTCGCCGACGCTTTGCCAACACTGTGCCGATTGTATTTTTCTGCCTGGATAACTATGTTCTCAAGTCATGTTTTTTATAAAAAAAAATGCGAAAAAATAATAAAATTTTGCAAAATTTTTAAAAAATTCATAAAAATGTTGCGTTCACAAAGTTTAAAATGTCCTTTTGACTCTAAAGGTGCTGTTTACTAAGAAACTCAGTTTACGCTAGCCCTTACTCAACATATGTAATTAAACTTTTTAAATACAAGCTACTGCCAACAAAACAATTAAAAAATTTGTAAACAAAAAAAAGATTAAAACAAATTAACTCTGTTACAAAATCAAAATAAAAAGAATGTTTAAAAAAAAAGAAAAACTAAGACCCAAATTGACATTTCCCATTAGGCTAAATACAAGAACGTGATAATAATATCGATGGCGATATGTGAACAAAATTCTTTTTACATCAAATAGTTTCTCTATGGTTTCTAATAACAGAAAAAGTTGTTTCCAAAAATGTTTGTTTGTACGTTTATCAACTTAACCATATATATGGTATCATCAGACTTACCTATAAAAATCTCTTCACCATCTCGTATTTCCGGCTCACATTCAGCTTCATCTAAACCATTTAAATAGGTTTCAAGTAAATAGTTTTTACCCAACTCACGTTCACGTTTACGATGTTTCTCCTCTTCAATCTTGGTAATTTGACGTTCCTTTTCACTGTGGTGTTGAGTGAATATTGTTGTATGTATTAGTTTATGTGACAGTGTTTGTAATGGATTTTTTTTTTTTTTTTTTTTTGGTATGTGTGTGAAACCAAAGTACCAAAAATTATTGTTAAGCCAAACACATGACCACCGATGAAGGCATCGGGCAAGAGAGAGAGACACACACATACATGTAGCACAACCACAAGTAAGATGAACCAAACAAAAATCCAAAATTTTACAGGAAAAGGAAGAAAAAGAAGAAGAAAAAGAAACAAAAGATAAAAAGTTAAGTTAAAACCCAATTAATTATACAACCAGTTTTCTTTTAATTATGACCAACACACGATAACAACATACCCCAAAACAGCCATGAGCTTTCAGTCACTATATAAGTATGTAAACTATGTTCAAAAAGTATTTTGTCCAATAAAACTATTTTATAAATATTTTTGGAACTTTTTATAACCAATTAAGTTAAATCGACCATATAAAGGCCTATGTTAAGCCCATTCTCTGCTGCTAATATTTCTTGTTAAGAAAGCCTTTATAAATATGATAAATGGCTATAAATTATGAACTATTTCTCGGACTTTGAAATTCATGACTTTATTAAATAATTGAATGGATTTATAATTTTGATGAAATGTTTTATAAATAGACTTAGGGCTTTTTTAATTCCTAATCAAAGCTAATAACATATACAATCTTTTATTTTTAAGTTTTAAAAAAAATTAAATTTTATTCACATTTTATTGTATTAAAAATTTAAGAAAACTAATTTTCTCTTGTAATTCCTTCAGAACCGCTCTATGATTTTATGACACAAGCTCAGGTTTTCAGTGAAATATGAACACATTTCAAGAAAATTGAATATGAAAGAGAACATCATATCATAATATTTCGATGCAGCCAAAAAGATCGGTAATTATGGAAATTTTTCATAAAATAATATAAAAAATCGGTTTGGCGCAATAGTAAACAAAATATAAACAAAAACAGCAGAGTTTAAAATTATATATTTTGACGGTTCATATTTTTCTATCGATCCAGATAATTCCATCTTGTAATTCGTCTCCGTTTTCATCTTAAATATTTTAACATTTGTGTGTTAAAACTTCATAGCGTATAATGAATTTTAATATGTATTATAAGATTCACCATAAACCATTTAGTATTAACCCAGTAAAAAATGTTCATGATTTTAGAAGCAGGATAAAACAAATGCTCTGATATAAGCGCTTACTATTACATAATACTGAGAAGCAGCAAAAGAACCGAATAATTTTCGAATAAAAATCAACAAAAAAAATTTTGAGCTTACTGTTTTCCCAAAAAAGGATACATGCTGTAAGCAACTTACCCTAATCCCTTATAAGGATGCAGGTTGTAATGCAGAAAGTTTCCCATGGTGGATTATAACGTTGTGTAAAAATTTTCCCGAGTGATTTTCGATTGTGTTTGGTGTTTTTGAGTAAGTAATAAAAAATAATTAGTCATTTAACTGTTTCTGAAGAGCTAGCACGTAGAGCGGTATAAAAATAAAATGATTACATTATCCAAGCAAAAAATAGTGCTTACCCAGAAGCGCTTCCGGAAGGCATTATTTGATAACGAAGCACTTCCAAAGCAGATAAAGCAGGCATGATTTTTGTTCGCGATGTCCCACTTGGTATGTCTCTTTTAAAGCGCTTCTTTCATGTGCACTTAGAAGCAATAAATGCATGCCTTCTTAGGCATTGTAAGCATTATTCACTACTTCAAAGAAGGCATTCTGAGAAGCACGACAGAATGCCTTTCCTAATTGCTTTATAGTATGCAAGGCGATGAAGCGCTATTTCGGAAGAATACAAATGTCGTTACTGCTTACCAAATCCAAGTTATTCTTTATTGGGAAAAATCTATTGATATTGTATAATATAGTATTTTAAATTCCAGACTTTTAGCCCTAAATCTTTGGTAAGGATGTTAAGGGAAATACTTCCCATTTATATCGCTCCCAGTGCAAATACATTCTAAATTTAAAGTTCCTAGACTAGGCGATTGTTGTAGCACTAGGTATAAAAGTTATGTGTATTAATTTGAAAAAAAAAACGGAAAACTTTAAAACGAGGCGAGCTGGACCATAGTTATCGATATTTGTAAATTTTTCTTAAATTGTTTTATTTATTGCGACACATTAATATGTTTCCCATCGAATATGACCTGTTTTATTGATATAATACATTTTTGATTTCTGGCCAGGAACGTGATGAGAATAGAGGCTTATAGTGGAAAAGTTTCCTTGGTGGTATGTCTAAACCTCTGTTCGTGGGTTCTTAATCCGGCGTAGACACCAGCTTAGATGAAAATTTTCCAAAATACTACGGTGAGGTGCAAAAAGGGGAAAACTCACCCCCTCGACGGCCTGGACAAACCATTACAGCAAGAAACTTGAAAGTGGTTAGGTAGTGGGTTCGTGCTTCTGAGAAGACATTATCTTATAAAGGATTTTTTTTTATTGCTAAGGGTACACTTAGAATACTATGTAGGTAAAGACCACTGCAAATGTAATTAAAAACAAATGAAATTTCACTTAAAGAAATGACGACTTACATTTCAGTAAATTCAACTAACATTGTCATTTGTTTTTTAATGTTCAAAAAATTAACCACAATTGTAGTAAAAATGAACCACACATGCAGTAAAAAATAAACAAACTTTTGTTTGTTTTATTAAAAAAAATAAAAATTACTCTATAAATGAATGTAAAATCTAGTATTTGATGTGGTTTGTTTTTTTAAATGAACTACATACGTATGTAGTCAAAAATTAAATTTCTTCTACTAATCGCTTAAAAATAAAGATTACTGTATTACAACGCAAATAACTACAAATATTTACAGCAGAAGTTCGCTGAGTGTAGGTCGAGAAGGGGACAAGTCACGACATTGGCGAAAACCGCTAAAGCGAGGATCTTTAAATCTGGTAAGTTTGTTCCTAGTGCGTCGTCGATACACAGTTATGGTGGATTTTTGGAAAATCCGACGGAATGGGCCAAAAGGGGAAAATGCTCAACCTTTAAAGCGAGGATCATGAAAATTGGTATGTAGATTTTTTATTCCAAGTAGGCCTTTTGTAAATTCCATACGGGGATAAGTTTCCCTGGACAAAATTACTCATGCGATGAAGTCTCTCGCTTTAGTATAAAGAGAACAACATAATAAAGTTCAACGATTTATGCAAAGCCTTTAAGGTAGAAATCTAAAACAAGAGGTTAAACAATGTGGAATTTTCTGTGAAAATAAATTTAATTTTTTTTTTTAAATATATTCCGAACAAAAACAAAAAAAAAATTGTTTAATATATAGTTTTCAAAGATTTAATATTTGTTTTAATATTTCTAAAATTTCTTAATTTTCGTATGAATTGAATTCGTTGTGAATCAGATAACAAAATTTTTTAAAAATTAAAAAAAAATAATATAGATATGTTGTATAATCTAAATAAAGCATATTGTCTATTCTATGATAGATCAGACAAAACCTGACTGCGAGTCATTTAATTTTCTTTATGATTTGTACACGTGTTCTCTAGGATGCCTATTAGTCACTACCGTTTACAGTTTTTTTTTGTTAATATTTCAAATTCTTGTTTTTATCAAGAAATAAATACTCAAAGAAGTGAACTTTGAAGAGCATTATCATCTTAAGTGTATTGACTTTTTCCATAATCTTCAAAAAAAAAAAGGTTTTGTTCTTCAAAATTACAAATGCAATTATATAATGCAACTTGCATTTTTAAATATTGAAATGCATTTTTCAATATGGATCTTATTTTAATTTTAAATGTGAAAAATTATAGTAAGCTATTTTTGAAAAAATAAACAGCATTCTGGTTCCAAAATAGTCGAAGTTGTTATTTATTAGAAAAATTATAAATTTTTCATAAATGAAAACGTTTCAATAATCGAAGCAAGTGAAAAAACTAAAATGTGCATTCAAAAATTGCATTTGACTTATAAGTGCATTTTAGAAAAAGTGGTAATTTTTTTATTTCAAGTTGTAAAGCACAAAATTGCTACTTTCTGGCGCTTTTTAAATTTTTTAAGTCGAAATTTGTTTGTTTTTTTAACATTTTGTTTTTTATTTTTAATTAAAATTGGGAATAAATATCATTTAAAAAAAAACAAAACCTCTTTTTGGCCTTAGTCCACTTTATAGGCATTCCGCCAAAGTAGTATTAAAAAGTTTCACTAAAAACACTTCAAACATAAATTGCCATTAATAATTTTAAACAATACAGACTTTAACAATGTTTGCCTTAGCAATATTCAACTTTTAAAATCTTTTTTTTTAACCCGTTCAAAAGATATCGAATTTTCCAAAAAAAAAATTATCTTTTTCTTCTTCAAAAATGGTACAAATTAAAATTTTTGTACTTTCTAGAAAAAAAAAAGAAAAAAAATTCTCTAAAGTGTTCTAATATGCGAATTTTAAGTTTTAAAATTTAAATCTTATTTTTTTTTAATGTTTGTACTTTCTGCTTATTTTTTTTAAATAATTTTAATAACTTAAACCGATAAATTTTACCTTCTTACGAGTAAAAAACGGAAAAAGTTCGATATTTTGAAAATTCGATATCTTTTGAACAGGTAATCATAAAAATCTTAAAATTTACCATTAAACTCGAAAATTAAAATATTTCACATTGTCCTATTTGACGTGGAATACCCCATACGTTTTCTTTAAGATCTATTTAGTATAGTCACCCAGCAAAAAATAACCTGGATTTGGTAAGCAGTAACTACATTTGAATACTTCCAAAATAGCGCTTCACCGCCTTGCATACAATAAAGCAATTAGGGAAGGCATTCTGTCGTGCTTCCCAGAATGCCTTCTTTGAAGCAGTGAATAATGCTTACAATGAAGCAATAAAGTATGCATACCATGAAGCACTAATGTTGTCAACATACAAAAAGCGCTTCTTAGTGCCTAAGAAGGCATGAATTTATTGCTTCTAAGAGCACATGAAAAAGCCGCTTTAAAAGAGACATACCGAACAAAAACATCGCGAAGAAAAATCATGAATTCTTTATTTGCTTTGGAAGCGCTTCGTTATCAAATAATGCCTTCCGGAAGCGCTTCTAGGTAAGCACTGTTTTTTGCTGGGCAAGTTAAGATGTTGACATTTTATAACGATTCAATAATTTACATATTTAAAAAACCTATAAGGCACGTTTGAGAATGTTGCTAATTTCATGGAGTATTTTTTGGTTAAGTGGGAACACTTTAGTGATATTCTAGGTAATTAATATTTTTTATTTAAACATTTTAGTTCAAATATAAGATATACAATTTTTATAAATTCTTAAAATTTAAATTAATTTCATATTTAAAATTGTTTTCAAAATATGTAAATTTTCTCAAAGCCCCAATTTTCAGGTAAAAAGTGGAGGCAAAAGATATTGTCCGATCGGGACCAAATGTTACATCTGAGTCTCTGTTATGAGTACGCAACTTTATTAGCATTTTACATTTCGATCAGAGAAACTTTTTGAAAAACTTAATATTTTATTGATTCATTCCTATGTAAAATTTTTTTAATTTCACGATATATGAAAAGCTCTTTAAATATTCATCTAAATAAATTTGTTAACCATATTTTAAAAGCTTTTTATAACTCTTACAAAATATAATGA
Source organism: Delia radicum (assembly GCA_021234595.1). Classification (NCBI taxonomy): domain Eukaryota; kingdom Metazoa; phylum Arthropoda; class Insecta; order Diptera; family Anthomyiidae; genus Delia; species Delia radicum. The sequence goes on from CM037853.1 coordinate 68,051,640, forward strand.
AAGTTTTAAAAACATTTTATTCAAGTTTCAAAAACGATTCAATGCACTTAAATTTATAAAGCTTGTAAAAATTATGATAAAGCTTTTTCTATCGTGCGACATTTTTAACAAATTTATATAAAAAAAAAACTTTTTTAATTGAGCAGAAAAACATTCTATAATTGCGATTTACAATTCCGAACAAATTCTTTCAAACTTGCCATATACTTTAAGAACATAGTACTTTACAATTACCAAGTATCACTAACTGAATAAGTATTGCTATCTATGTTCGTAAGTAGGTATGTGTGTATGTATGTATTAATGCCTGTGCTGTGTGTATATAATTACATTTCGGTATGTATGTATGAGTGTGTTCGTTATTAAGCATGTATTGTTTTGTAATTTAATCAGTAACCTACCGCAACAAGGACAATTGTCGTTGTATTGTTTCATCCTGAGCCAAAATAATTTTCATCAGACGCTCATTCGCCGTACAGCGAGACAATTTGGGATGCAATGTATTGGCCTGTGCCAACCATTGTGATGATTTATGTTTACGTCGTCGAAATTTAGCGCTACGTGCACTACCCACTGGACTACCCATACCGCTATCTTTGTCCGTTGAGATTAATGATGACAACTGGGGTGTAGCCGCATTATTGTTTCTGTTGTTGTTGTTGTACATTATAGCAACTGCCGCTGGTGCTGGCCCCAAGTGACGTAGCAGCAATTCACACTACATAAGAGTTACACAACCAAAAGATACACAAATGCAAAATGAAAAGAAAAGAATGAAAATTAAAATGAATATTATAAAGCAGGATATTACATTTGCTTTTAATAATCAAGGATTTGTTTTTTCATACTTAAAAATAATGGCGAAAATGAGATTGTATTTTGCGTGACTTGTCTTAATTTATTGTAATATTTTTGCCAGATTTGTTATTGTTACCTACATTTTATAATCATTTTATAATTGTATTTAACATTATTCAACAAAAAAAAAAATATAACGATAAAAAAAAATCTTTGTATTAAGAATTAAAATATATTATAGTTGGCCAAAAAAAAAGAGTTTATGATAGTTACCCTTCAGTGAAAAACAACGATTTATGACGAAAACTTATGCCGCCATAAAAAACTCATTTAGTTCTAAAATTTTGCTTCTATAAAATAGACAGTCGGAAGAAAGCAGATTTTCGCTAATGCTGTAGTTTTAGTTTTGTTTTTTGGAGTTTCAAGTTCCTCGCTTCAGCCGTTTGACCAGGCCGCCAATGCACAGTGGTTAAATATGGTCATAACTCTATAATTCCTTTGTTTATTATTTTAAATAACTGAAATTTGGTACATGAATAAAGTATGTACTATTTTATCTGTCTGGCCTAGTTAGTATGGAAAAAAATAATGACATTAAATGTATTGAAGACAGGGCCGTAGCCAGGAATTTATTTTAAGGGGCCCGACACTTTTTTAATTGTGTACCGAGATTTTTTTTTTTTGGTTGTTTACAGATTTGACTTTCATCGAGTAGCGAAAAGTGAAATGGCAGTTTTTAAAGTCTAAAAAAATGTTTACCTGAGAGCTAAAAAATCAATTTAAGTCAAATTAAAATAGCAACAAGACTACAGAGTTTTAATGCTGTAGTTTTTGTTTGGAAAATTTAACTTTGGGGTCCACTCAAAAAAATAAGTTAGTAGAAAAATTAGTAAAACGTCTTGTAAATCAAGTATACTATTTCTCAGCAATTTTTTTGCTGAAATTGTGTTTTCAGCTAAAATTTTAGATATACTTATTCGGTACTTAACTATTTTGAACTAATGTTTTATTAATATTTTACTAATCTTTTACTAACTTATTTTGCAAAAAAAAAATTGTGCTGATAAGCACATTAATAGTGTGATATAAGCAGAATCAAGTAGATATCGCGGATTATCAAGATAGAACAGGATAATGATACTAAAAAGTACAACTCTTGTAAGACTTAAAAAAAAAAAACAACCATGGAAGATTTTTGTAGCTGTTTTTCATACAAAAGGACGATAACAATGATAATACATATGTAGAATAAAAAACTTTAATTTTGTGTTGTCACCGACTTGTCAAAGTAATTGTGTATTAATTAAATTAAAGATAAAATAAAATATTTAAATTTAAAAAACATTAAATGTGTATTTTAAACTAAAACTTTAAAGTGGTTATTAATGTAGTGTGGTCAAATTCCAAACAAATATACGTTCAGGTAGACAGACTATAACGAAAGACAAGGACACACATTTTAGTTAATTTTTTATGTTTCCTTTTTCTTATTACAAAAAAAAAGCGTTGTATATTTAGTCAACCATTGATGTAAATATATGAAAGATAACTTTTTTTATGTTATATATACATATTTCTATTTCTAATTATCTGCGACATGAACTCATCATTTTGGCAGTATGGACATTTTTATATTTTCTAACGTATTGTAAACTATTTTTAAAAGAATCACAAAAAAATGTTTTAGATTTTCAGCAAATAACTAAAATATAATTTTTCTACAAATTTTATGAGTTTTTTCAGTCTACTAATATTCAGCAGATGTTTTATTAACTTTTAACATATTTTTTTTAATTTTTAATGAACTTAGTAATAGCAAAACTTTAGCTGAATCTACAAATTTTGTTGCTGAAAATCAGCTCGTTGATTTTCAGAAAAAGATTTTGCTAACATTAGCAAATTTTTTTTGCAAGCACACTCCTGCCTAAAATTTTGCTGACTCAACAAAACTTTTTGCTGACTCTACAAAGCTTTTTTATTTAATTGTATCATAATTTATTAAACATTTTTTGCATCTAGAAAATGGTGCAAATTTTGTTAATTTTTTATATAATATTTAAAAAATTTTTTTTTTTAACACACACAATGCAAAATTTTCAATTGCAGTAAAAGTCGTTTAAGACGAACACGGTTAACACGAATCGTCGGGTATTACGAACTAACTTTTTTGGTAAACTGAATGTAAAAAGCATATGTTAAAGAAACTCGATCAAGACGAATCCTGGGTTGAGACGGACCGTTTCGGACAGTCCCACAAGAAAATTCATATAATACATATTCCATATTTATTAGGCATTTCGTATTTCGGGCATTTCACTGGATAACTACCTAAAGTCTAAAAACTTAGTTTTTCTCCATAAAATAATTGTATTACCAAAGTACGCGACTACCTTTCCGATCGGCTAACACCCGCGTTATCACCCAGAAATAATGGCATAATTCAATTTCAACATCGTAATACAGCTTCTGAACAGCAGTTCTTCATGTTTTAATAAATACAAATATAAATAGTACAACAAAGAAAAGTTCGGTTAATACGAAATGTGCTTACAACGAACTAATTTAGTTGGTCCCTCGTATTTGATCTTGACCGCTTTTTACTGTAGAACAAAACGTTATAAAATTAGCCGATGTATTACTGCCCGTTTTTAAAGCTGTTAAATTTTAAATTTAGATGTTCAGCCTGTTTTTAGAATTATCTGCTGGATAATAACGAATTTTTATATTAATTTAATGAAATTGTGCATTAAAGATAATCGCTGCAAGTTTTCAAAAAAACTTATGAAAAATATTATTTTAATAGTGAATTTTATCGTTGATCTATAAGTTTATGTGTGAGATTTTATTTGTTTGGTTTTAGATCATGACAAATTTTTCTCTAAATTAACAGAAAAATTGTAATTTTTATATGATAATTTACTCTGACTATTAGAAAAAAACACAGAAATGGCACGAAGAATGTTGATGAAGACCGTTTGGGTCAGAAAATGCATTCCATTCATGCTAGTGTCTAATAACTTTTTCTGTGTTTTTTTCTAATAGTCAAAGTAAATTATCATATAAAAATTATAATTTTTCTGTTAATTTAGAGTAAAGTTTGTCATGATCTAAAACCGAACAAATAAAATCTCACAAATATTATTTTATTTAAGAAAAGTTTCATTTATTCAATGAAAACTTTCGTTCACTTCGTACAGATAAAATTCATGTGCTTACTGAAAATTCTATTTTATTTCGTCTACTAAATTCTCTCTGTGTACATAAAAAGCACTAAAAATCTACGTTTTTTCCACCAACACGCATGGCAAAGAATAGGAATATTTAAAGAAATAATTTCATACCTATTTTTCCTAAACATTTATCGAAGCTGAAATTACACTGAAAAAATTATTCTTCATGATATTAATAAAATAAATTTTTTTTTCGTAGATTCAATGAAGAATTTCATTATATCCAAAAATTTTTTTAATATTAAGAAATTTTTCATAAACATTTTTTCATAAAATTTTAATTTTGGAATTCCATGAAATTGTTTGAAAAATCATATGAAATGGTTCACTGGCTTAGTTTCAATACATTTTCAAGACATTCGTGAAGAGTTTTATTAATATAAGAAAACTTCTTAATATTTAAAAATTTTATGAAACTGTTTCACGAATTCTATAAACGCTTCATTAGTTTTATAAATAGTTTCATTAATTCTACAAACATTTCATAAATATCGACTGTGACAATTTTCATTAAAGCTCTGAAGAAATTCCTTACTGAAATGAAGATAATTCTCTCAGTATAATAATTTTTATTTAGAAAAAATTAAAAAAAATATTAAGTACCAAATGCATTTTTTAATGTTAGATCAAACTGTTCAGTAGAAAAAAATTGTGAAATAGTTTTTCTATAGCTTTTGAGTTACGTTGTTACACTAATAGAAATAAACCTGTAAACACAGTAGAAAAAACTATTAAAAATTATTTACAAATGATGATGACGAAAAAATTCTTCAAATTATCAGATTTTTTTTTTTTTTGCTAAATAATGGTAACATAGGAAAGAAAACCCTTTTAAATTTACAAAACTTTAGTTATATTCGAGTTGAATTTTAGTAAATAGAAAATAGCAATTTAGAATTTTAAAATTAGCAACAACTTTTTCTTCATATTGGTAGACAAATTCAACCAAAAAAAAATATCAATAAATTTTTTGCCGTATTAACCGTATATTGAATTTAACAGAAATAACAGGAAGTTTTGCCAAAATCAACAGAAATTGTTGGTAAAAACTTCAAAACTTCCTATTTCAGAAGGCCAGATTTTAAATCGCATAAAAGAAATCTTAATAAAACTTTGAACTTTTTTACTGATTTTAGTGGATGCATTTATTAATTTCAATTATCTAAAACTTAGCTCATATATAATTAAATTTTTGTAGATTCAACAGTTTTATTTTTGCATTTTACATCTTACTAATATTTGACAATGTCATTTTGAAGAAATTTTTTGTAGTTTTAGCAAAAATGTTTACTATTTTCTATTAGCGTACACTTAAAAAATAAGTTAGTAGAAAAGTTAGTAAAACGTCTTGTAAATCGGTTATACTATTTTTTAGCAAAATTTTTGCTAAAATTATGTTTTCAACTAAAATTGTAATTATTCTTATTCAGCACTTAACTGTTTTGAACTAATGTTTTACTAATAGTTAACAAATGTTTTACCAATTTATTTTGCTAAAAAAAAAATGTGCTCATAAGCACATTGATAGTGTGGACAACAACCAGGTTGGAAGATATACGCAGAAAGAATTAGATGTCCCTGCATGTCAAGATGTAGTAGTGTCGAGGAAAATTATACTAAAAAGTGGAACTCTTGTAAGACATATAAAAAAATCAACCATGGAAAATTTTTGTATCTGTTTATCATACATAAAAAAAAAATGCGGATTAAAATAAATTTAATTTTGTGTTGTCACCGGCTTGCGAAAGTAATTGTCTATTAATTCAATAAAAGCCAAAATAAATATTTAGTTTGAGATAGGCGTGGTAGAGAAGATTAAGCATACTTTTCTAAAAATCATAACTACATTGTAAATTTTTTATTGAATTAGACTGCGCAGTTTCTGGTAACACAACCTTCATCAGTAATCCTTTTTGACAATACTGTAATTATTTGTTATGGTTTTTATTGTTTGATTGCATCTATATGAAATGTTTATTTATTAAATGCAATCCTGACCGTGGCTTGAACCTGCTTTCTTTGCCACATGCACTTCGCACTACACTTTAGACAGAGGCTCTAACCAATTGATCTAAAGTAGGTCGATTTTTGCTGTGGCTTAAAACCAGTTTCAATTACACGGGGTCGATTTTACATGTAATTGTAATTGCAGAAGATAGCTAAGACAAACACCACAACAATTCACAATTGTTAGAAAATCATATGTAATCTAATTTCCACTATTTCCCACATTTTGTGAGTTGGCGCAACTATGATGTATTTTTTGTACATACGGTAGTTTGGCTATTCACGTAGTTGGGGAAGAGTTGCCAGGGAGCAAATTTTTAAATTTAATAAAGATTAAATGTGTATTTTCAAACTAAATCTTTATAGAGATTAATAATCCAGGGTGGTAAAATTGCAAACAAATATACAGACAGGTAGACCAACTAAAGCAAAAGACACACATCTTAGGTCATTTTTATGGTTCCTTTTTCTTATTGCAAAAAAAATGTTGTAAATGTCATATTTTGTTATTTTGTATGCACAGCGCATACTATGTGGACATCTGTATATACACCCAAAATTGTCCCCTAACTATGCGGTGTATCAAACCAATTGTCCTCATCTTATACGCTAGATGTATGAAAACTTTGAGGACAGTCCCCTAAGTAAGCAAATATCTCTAAACTATGCGGGGGAACGAATAAATGTCCCAACAGTATGCGCTGTGCATATATATGTATGCACAGCGCATACTTTAGGGACATGGCCAAAATTGTCCCCTAAATATGCGGTGTATAGAACCAATTGTCCTCATCTTATACGCTAGATGTAAGAAAAGGCCCGAAAACTTTGGGGACAGTCCCCAAAGTAAGCAAATGTCCCTAAACTATGCGGGGGAATGAATAAATGTCTCTAGAGTATGCGCTTTGTATTTTTTTTTTTACTTGGGAATACAAAAATACATTTATTATCAGAAATTTGCTTTAGCTCTTAAAAATGGTTGGTGGAATATAAAACTTCAATCTATAGCTTTCAAAAACCCTTTTAGTTATAAAAGATTTAAATTTCAACTAAAAAAAATCGCAAATTGTTGTTAAAACTTTTCTTAACGTGTACTACTAGACATAAGCATTTCAAGTACATTTAAAAAAATTAATAATTGAAACAATTACTTTTTTATGTCTCAACATTAGTCTTCTTCTCACTTAGTTAATACTTAAGAAACGTCGACAAGTGAAGAAGCAACATAAAAATATATTTAAATACCTTGCGTGACCTGTCTACAGACACTTGATGAGTATCTTCAAAAATCAAAGTTTCAAAGCTTGTCAAAACGAGCAACATTTTTCATTTACACAAAGCACAGTTTAAAAAGACGACAATGATGAATTCTTTTGGGGGTATAAAGTAAAAAGTTTTAAATGAAAATTTACTTCAAAGTTGTAGTACTTGTTTTTGTTTGTAATTCTATGCTATATTTTGTATATAAAATTTCAAAGGAAATTTAATTTTGTATGATAAAATTTGTATATAAAATTTTGTTTAAACAACCAAGTACGAAAATTTATTATATTCGTTTCAAATGTCATCATTTGACGCATTTGAACTTACAAGGAAAGAATTTTGAAGGTATACACTAGGTTGTTCTGATAAATGTCCTTTTTACGAATTGACTGAAGGAATAGCACTCAAACGATATGTTATAATGAGGTTAATACGGAAAAAATTTTGAAAAAAAATTTCATAGGGGATATATAGTTTGCCTACCAGTGACAGAAGATTTTGATATTAGAATAATTTAGCGGAAAAAAAGATTATAGTTTTTTTTGCAAAAGTGGTATCAAAACTTGCATAACCCCAGCAAAAAATAGTGCTCCCAAGAAGCGCTTGTGGAAGGCCTTCTTTGAACCCGAAGCGCTTGCTGAAGGCCTTCCAGAAGGCATGATTTTTGTTCGCGATGTCCCACTTGTTAGGTCTCTTTTAAGCAGGTGAGAAACGCTTCTATCATGTGATCTAAGAAGCACATGAAAGAAGCGCTTCCAGAAGAGCTTCCTGAAGTGCTTCCAGAAAAGCTTCGAGAAGCGATTCTTCCTTCAGGGAAGCACAATATAATGCCTTCCAGAATTGCTTCATAGAAGGCCTTCTGTACTGCTTCATTGCATGCCTTCTTCACTGCTTATTTTCATGCATTCTTTACTGCTTCAAAAGAATGCCTTCAGGGAAGCACAATATAATGCCTTCCAGAAGTGTTTCATAGAAGGCCTTCTTTACTGCTTCATTGCATGCCTTCTTCACTGCTTCTTTGCATGCCTTCTTTACTGCTTCAAAAGAATGCCTTCAGTGAAGCACAATATAATGCCTTCCAGAATTGCTTCATTGCATGCATGACGGCGAAGCGTTTCTTTTGAAGTACTGAAAAGAAGTTACTGCTTAGTAAATCGAAAATATTTTTTGCTGGGACGAAATGCTTGGAATAAGAAACGCATTAAAAAAATTGAATGAAGAAAATTTAGTCGGCCATTGCGTTTTTAAGACACTTATGTAAATTTTTTGTCAAAATGGGTCTTTAAATTTGCACTTTGGAGAGGCTGTGGAGACTTCCCCAATTGCCTTTAATCCTTATTAATATTATAAAAATGACTGTTGGTTTGTTTGTGTGAGCATCACGTCCAAACGCCTCAACCGATTTTATTGAAATTTGACACATAGATAGTGGGCGGTCTGGAAGGAACTATAGGCTATATGAAATTTTTATATGATGGGCGTGGCACTTTTACGCCCACTTTTTCACTATTTTCGATATGGCTTTACCGATGCAATTGATATTTGGTACCCAGAAAGAGATGTCACAGATAAGCACTTTAAGTTATATCAAATTTAGATATTGTGGGCGTGGCAATTTTACGCCCACATCTTCACTATCTTCTATATGGCTGAACAGATTTTATTGAAATTTAGTACACAGATATTGGGATGACTCATAAGCACTATTTGCTATAATAGATTAAGACTTAGTGGGCGTGGCAGTTTTACGCCCTCTTTTTGTTATCTTTTATATGGCTTAAAGGATTTTATTAAATTTTGGTACACAGATAGTGGGCAAACTGAAAAGTAATATGTGCTGTATTTGATTTCGATATGGTGGGCGTGGCTCATTTACGCCCACTTTTTCGCTATATTCGATATGGCAAAATATTAAATCGGCTTTTAAGAATAAAAACACACTTAAAACAAATATCATACTAAGACAACAACAACAAAAAAGGAACAAAAGCCTGGAGTGGGCTAAAGCGAATGCACTCCGTTTATTATTATTGCAATATTTATTAAATCTTTTTGAAAAAGTTTTTTTTGAATTAAGCCAAGTTTATCCATCATCCCAAAAACTAGGTCTAAGGCACGCTAACAACGTAGCGGGCTGCGCCCGCTAGTTTATTATAAATTTGAAAAAATCTTCTGTTTGTTTTCTGTCAATAATTTTCAATTTGATTTGGGAATTTCTTTAAATTACAATAATTAAAATATATTTTGAAAATGAAAATTATTCAAGTTCGAGGCCATACTCTATATTTCTTCATTAGGATATTGTCCTAACAAATAATCTATAGAGTTTTTTGTTTTCAAATTTATTATTTGACCCTTTCAGGAATGTGTTGATAGATCTATTTCGGGAATTTTCTAGGTTCCCATCATCAGAACACGTTTTGAAAGCGGTAGCACTTCCATGCCAAACATCAAACATACATATGAACTAGTTTACTCACTACATGAGAACTAATATATATATGAGTTTGAAGTTAAAGATTATAACCATTGATCAAAAAATAAATTGAAAACTTGTTTATTTTTAATAAAAATTATAAAAAACTTGTATAAAAGGCAGAGTACCGCCAAGTTTACTTCCCCTGTTTTGCTTACAAACTAAACAAAATATAAAAAGGAGAGAGAAACAAAAAAACGTGTATTGAATATCCACCAGAGGTGGATCTTGCACATCAAACACGTTTTCAATTTATTTTTTGATCAATGGTTATAATCTTTAACTTCAAACTCATATGTATATTAGTTCTCATGTAGTGAGTAAACTAGTTCATATGTATGTTTGATGTTTGGCATGGGATTGTTACCGATTTCAAAACGTGTTCTGATGATGGGAACCTAGAAAATTCCCGAAATAGATCTATCAACACATTCCTGAAAGGGTCAAATAATAAATTTGAAAACAAAAACCTCTATAGATTATTTGTTAGGACAATATCCTAATGAAGAAATATAGAGTATGGCCTCGAACTTGAATAATTTTCATTATCATTGCACAATTAAAGGTCGAAAAAAACATAATTTTTATTTTTAATAAAAATTATAACAAACTTAAAATATATTTTCTAAAAATTAAAACAAAATTATTATATAAAATAAAATACAAACGTTAAAAATAAAAAAAAAAAAAAATAAAATATTGGGGAAGTCTCTACAAGGCTGTTAATTTTGATTGGTATTACAACAATTCTAGACAACAATTGCCTCTAAAACTACATAAATATCTTAAAGATATCAATATTTTCCATACATTATTTTGATCATAAAAGTCAGTGGACCAAAAGTTTTGACATCAGTTTTGTACAAAAAATGTAACTTGCTTTTTAACGATATACATTAATATCGCCAACTTTAAACGCTGGTAGGAAACTAAAGATCCCCAGAAGAACTTTTTACTTATTTTTTATTATTCAGCTCATTAATACATACACTTGAAGTGGTATTATTAAGCAAAATAAAATTATCGGAACTCAAATCTTAATGAAACTTAAAACGGGACTGAACTGTTATTAATTTATATACCAACACTTATATTAAAGAGATTAAAATTAAGGATATTAAAACGCTCGAAAGCTCTTTTTTAGATTGTTTACTGCTTTTTGCAGAATCAGATCGACATATTGAATACCTTTCGTTTGAAACCTAATATTATTTCATATTTTATTTCATATATTTTGAAAAAAGAATTTAATTTTTATCGATAAAAATTAAATTTGTTATTCGTCTTTTTTTTACCCAAATAAAAAAAGGTCTGCCCTAAACTTGTTTCTCTACAACATTTTTTAAAAATCAACATGTATATGTCGGAATATTTTCCTTGTTAGCCAAATTTATTAACATTGTCAAGAGCATACCTTGCCGTTAAGGCACAAATATAACAAATTCAATCTCAACTTTCGCTATGAATAGGGATGCCAGAAGGTAAATCCCGAGTGCCGGGATTTTCGGAATTTAGTACACTCATTATAATCCCAATGTGTTCATTAGGGCTCTTCAAAATTTTAGACGTCGGAAATTTCCACCTGCCCAATCAATGCTTAAAGTGTAAATAACTAAAAATCGCTGAACAAAAGTTTTCATCTTAATTTCGACTATAGGCTAATAAAAATTACAAAACTTTAATAAAATTAGTACAATGAAATTAGTAATAAAAATTAGTAACCGCTAATAAGTTTTACTGAAATTGTTGTAAACTGCCATTTAATGCCATTTTGCTTAAATCAGCAAAATATAATACTAAATTTAAATAATATTAGTACATTAAAATTAGTAGAAAAAATTAGTATGCGCTAGTAGTAAAATGTTTGTAACTATCACTTTTAAAAATAATTAATTTCATAAACTCAAATTGTAAATATGCTTCATTAAATTTTATTCTCATAAAAATTACATAACCAAATTACATAACCATTTTTGCGCCTCCCCGTAAAATTTTTCAAAAATAATCTCGGTACATATGTCTACTCGCGTTAAGTACCCATATGCCGAATTTCCAAAAATCCGCTCTACACAGATGTCTACCCCTGATTAAGCAAACAGTGCAGACTTTCACCTTTTTCGCCCCTAATAGTGAGAATTTTAAAAAATCGCGTCAATACAGATGTCCACTCTATACAAATGTCTACTGCTGATAAGGAACACACATAGCAAATTTTAATTTATTAGCTTCGGCGGTGTTGCAAGGCCGCCAAGGGGGAGATTTTAACCTAGTAAAGAACCCACATACCAAATACTAAGTTCCTCTCTTTAGTGGTTTGGCCTGGCCGACAAGGGACCTACGTTAACCACTATGTTACCACGTTCCTGGCCAGAAATACCAAAAGTATCATATAAGAGATCTACATAGTTCATATGCGAAAAAACATATATTTTATTTTTTCAAATTTCTGACCAAATGGATTTCGGCAGGCGCCAAGAAGGAAACTGTTACCTTTTATGTCACTCCACGATGGAATTTCCAAAATCTGCTCCATACAGATGTCTTCTTCTGATTAGAAATGAACGTACCAAATTTCCAGTTCGTAGCATCAACAGATTTTCCCCTTTTTGCTTCTCCCCGTAGAAATTTTCAAAAATCCTGCCAATACAGATACCTACTAGTGATAAGGTACGTATAAACAAAATATCAAGTTCCTCGTTATAGTGGTTTGAGAAGACTTTCCCTCACTGCCCCTCCCCATAGGAATTTCCAAAAATCCGCATATATAGATGTATATTTCGGTGGTTTTGCTAGGCCGCCAAGGTGGAGATTTTTGTCATTTTAGCTCCTCCCCGTGGGAACTTCCAAAAATCCTATCAATACAGATATCTTGCTCGTGGTAAGGTAACCACATAGTTCTTCGCTTTTGTGGTTTGGCCAGGCCGCCAATGGGAAGACTTCTCCATTCCCGTAGGAATTTAAAAAAAATCGCTGTATACAGATGTCTACTTCTGATTAGAGAGCAACATACCAAATTTAAAATTCCAAGTTTCAGCGGTTTGGCCAGGCCGCCACGGGGAGACTTTTTCAGCTTTTAGCCCCTACGTTTCTGAACAAATTTCCGAAAAGTACCATACCACGGAGATGGGTCATTTCCGAAAGGACACACATTAATAATTTCAGCTTTCTATAACAAGGGGTTTGGTCAGGCCGCCAATGGGGAGACTTTTCTGCTTATTGCCCCTCCCCAATGGAATTTCCAAAAAATATCTTAGCGGACGTCTACGCTAGAGAATGAACCTTAAATTCACATTTTTCACTACTTTTCGGAATTTTCAAATCAAACTAGGTTTTAGTTTTATTGTACTTTTCTTAGATTTCGTTTTTGCTATAAGCCTTTTGCGTTTTTCTCACCCGTACAATTTGACACACCCTAATGTACAGATTTTCTTAATGAGAATTAAATTTTGAAAAGGTTCAACTTCTACTAGGATTTTTTCGAATCTTCTTTTATTAAAATCGGTTGAAATTAATTGTCAAAATCGGCTAACAACTGACAAGTTATGGTACTTTTTCGAAGTACATGTATAGAACTTTAAGTCTTATATAGGTAAAAAACTTTAAGTTGGCAACACTTTTTTAACTGGCGTCCATTTTGTCAGCTGTCAAGTGATTTATGTTTAGTTTGGTTTGGCATTACAACATGAATAGACTGACGCCTGAAGAACGCTTCCAAATTGTGCAAATTTATTTTGAAATTCATGGTTCTGTTCGAAATACGTATCGCGCACGAATTTTGCGAATTTTGTTCAGCGATGAAGCTCACTTTGTCACACAGCTCGTGCCACAATTGATTTATTAAAGGAAACATTTGGTAACCGCATAGTTTCACGTTTCGGACCCTTGAATTGGCCTCCACGATCGTGCGATTTAACGCCGCTGGACTATTTTCTGTGGGGATATTTGAAGTCTACACCGATAAGCCCGAAATGATTGACCACTTGGAGGACAACATTCGCCGCATTGTTGCCAATATACGGCCACAAATGTTGGAAAAAATCATTCAAAATTGGGCCTCCAGATTAGACTACATCCGAGCCAGCCATGGCGGTCATATGCCAGAAGTCATATTTAAATTATAATGCCAGAAGATTATCATTCAAATAAAGTAAATTTCATGTCAATTTAAAAAATTCATCTTTGTTTTATTCCATTTCAAAGTTCTATACCTCTATAAAAAACACCATTTATATGAAAATTTTAAATTTAAATTTTATAATTGTCAATTAATTATTTGCACAATTTAGTAAATAGCTTTTCAGACCGAAAAATCCGTCACATGTATTTAAAATCTGCAGTTTCTTTTATATTAGTTTTCTATATAACTCGAGGAATCGAGTGCTAATTATCCAAGCAATTAATTACAGCGCCACTAAGAGGCGTGGTTTTAGACATTATTTTACATTTGTATAGAGGTGGTGGAAAACCAATTTAAATCTGCGGAAAAATTTGGAGATTTTTTCAATAATGCTGGGAACTGATTAAATTATTATAACCCACTTCCAAAAAGCGCAAGGACCATGAATCTCGCTAATAACTAATCGGCATTTTTGGTTAAATTAATTTCTATGCATTTAAGTTTTTTCGTGGAAAGACATGTTAAATCCATGATAATTATGAACAATTTATATTTTAAATATCTCTAAATGAATGTTACGGATACCAATAATATAATATTTTTTTTTTTACATAATTAAGGATAGGGACAACATTTGTGCACTCGAAAAAAAAATTTAGACTTTTTCAATATTCTGTGATGAGAGAAAATGATGTTTTTCTTTAAATCTGAGTTTAGCACATGCGGTTTAAAACAGCATTTTAAGGAGCTACATGGTTAACTTCCTCCATACAATATAGTTCTAGCTACTGGACTTACATTGTGGTCGCTAAAAACTTAATTTTGAGTCAATGTATTTTCTATCCCTAGAGTCATCTTTTTTTTTTTTTTTTGAATCCCGTGGTTATTCTTTTAAAAACAATTTGTAGTATACCCAGCAAAACCACACATTACCAAATAATGGCTAAAGAAATGTATCGCCATAGGGCTTCACCCATTACTTTATACCCTACTTCACTGATGAATTTTACAGGCGAAGAGCCTAAAAGTAATGGGTGGACTCCTTACCTAGTAGGGGGTAAAGTAACTGGTTACTTATATGGGTACTGGATAACGAAAAGTAATGATTTTAATTTTAAAAAATTTCATAAAAAAAATATGACAAAATTTTTTTTAATATAATACATATTGCAGTCACGCTGGGATTCGAACATCGGGTATCTGGTTATTAAGCTAGAATTCAAACAACTGGGCTATCGACACATATAATAATGGGTTACTTAAAATGTAAACGAATTGTTGTGCTTTGAGTTTTTGTTTGTGATGTTAAAAATATACACCTTTCCCTCATACTTACAAAAAATCACAAAGTAATGTGTCTAAATATAGATTTTCAAACAAAAAATGTTAATATTACTTTACGTTTTTATATAATGCATAACGTAATTTATGATCGGTAAGTCATTATTTTATGTTTTGAAATAATGTAAACGGTAATGATGTATCATTACAAAGTAGTCCATGAGTTTCAAATTATTGGTAAATATTACTTTATCTTTCAAAATAATGTTGAAGGTAAGGAGAATGCATTACAATGTAATGCATTATTTAGCAAACTATTGGTAACTCATTACTGAATGTTGCGAAGTAATTCTAAAGGTAAAGAGTATTCATTACAAAGTAATGCATTATGTAACACATTTTTAGTAACTCCTTACTTTTTGTTGGAATATAATGATACTGGTTATTAGCATACATTACAAGGTAATGTATTACTTTACCATTACCAAAGTTTTCCTGTGTCATTAAGAGTTTCCAGCCTGAATGGATATATATAAAATATTTTTTCGAGAGTTTTTATTAAAAAAAATGATCATATCAATGAATTAGAAAATATTTTTAGAAATAATATTCCCTCGAGTCTTGCAAATGATTTTTGTGTAAGTAGTAACTGATGATTCGAGTTCTGCAGAAATGTAATATCGAGCATTGAAAAGCACGATTTTTGAACAGATTTAACAGTTTTTTTTATAGAAGTTGTTTACGAAATTTTGCAAAGAATTATTTGACAATTTATTAAACAAAATTAGCCACATACATAATTATATATTTCATGTGATTTAAGTAGATCCAATTAATTCTCAAAATATCTTATTCGATCCGCCAAAAATTACTTACATTTTTGGATTTAATTAGATCCAAAATATCTAATAGATATCTTACGGCCGTATTTATAATGAAAAATTAGTTAGCGTCTATCATGAGTTCTATTTATAATAAATTTCTTATCCACCTTTTAAACTCTAGTTAACGAACTGTCAAACACTTACTAAATGTTTGAAAATCAGCTGTTTTGTGTCAAAATAAGTTTGTAAACAAAAGTGAAAAATACAATAAAAATATTTGTGTGCAAATTTGCGAAAAAAATACCAAAAAATTTAATAATAATGGAAATTCTTGACCAATTAAATGATGTGGACCTTTTAAGAAGTGAAGTACGCCGTCGTTCTCCTAAAATTTATAAAAAGAGAACAAATCCATTTGTTAAATATTCCGACGCTGAGTTTCGTAAAAAATATAGATTCACGAAACAAAATGCAAAAAAATTAATAAATATGGTGAAGGACGAACTGAAAGGAAAGGGAAAAAAGAATGGAGGGAAAATTCCTCCTTATTTGCAAGTTTTGGCTGCATTAAGATGTTGGGGCCGTAACAATGTCCAAGAAGATTGTGCGGAAGTGCATGGCTTTAGCCAACCCACCATGAGCAAAATTTGCGAAAATGTTGCCAAGGCTTTTGCCAAAAAGTCAAGCACACATATAAAAATGGCTACAACTCCAGCGGATCAAATTTTGGTCATGGAAGAGTTCCAAAAAATTGCTGGATTCAAACATGTAATAGGGGCAATCGATTGCACACATGTGCGCATCCAAGCTGTAGGAGGCGATGACGCACAATTATTTGTAAACAGAAAAGGATACTTCTCATTTAACATTCAGGTATGTAGTGTGGCTCACTTACGTTGCAATATTGATAGATATTTTTAACATCTGAGGGCTAGTTAGTCAATCGGGTGGTCGACGGTTAAATAAAAACAAAAAAATTGATTTACATTCAATCCACGACCGATATTTCTAACCAAATTGCTGATTTATAGAACTGGGTTGTACAATAAATCGCAACGTGAGTGGTCCGCGTTCGTCATATTTACAAAATTGTATCAAATTCAACTTAAATTTTTATAATTTTTAAACTTCAACTTGTATCTAGGCTGTTTGTGACGCATCCCTAAAAATTACTGACATAGTTGCTTGTTGGAGAGGAAGTACGCATGATTCAAGAATTTTTAATGAGAGCAAAATCAAAGAAAAATTTGAAAATGGTCATTTTATGGGAAGATTGCTTGGGGACGGTGGATATAAGTGCACAAACTACTTGTTTACCCCAGTACAAAATCCAACAAATTTAAAAGAAGAAATGTACAACAAGGTACATATTAAAACAAGAAATGTGGTGGAAAGACTATATGGTGTCTGGAAGAGTCGATTTCGTATTCTTTTAGAAAAAATGCGAGTTTCTAGAAAGAATGCAAAAATTTTAATAGTAGCTTTAGCGGTTCTTCATAATTTAGCTATTATTTTTAAAGAAGAAAATTTCGGTAAGATTTTATAAAGTATTATATGCACACAATATCTTTTCAAAATTTTCAAATATTATTTGCAGATAGTGATGTTCAAATCGCTGGTTCAAATACCGAAAACACAGTTTCCGAAATCGTACAAGATTATTCATCACATGAAAATATTCATCGTGCTCTGTATATTCAACAAAACTTTTAAAACATCACCACGTGTAACTTTTATTTCATGTTGTAACTTTTTATTCATGTACAATACAACAACATTAAACTAAATAAACAATCATAAATAAATAAAATAAAATTCATTAAAAAAAAAACAGTTCAATAAAAAGATAACACAGGTGTATAATTCTCAGACCGACGTTTTCGAGATATTCAAAAATGGGAAAAATGCGGTTTTGGCCACATTCGATTCTCTACATGGAAACAGTTACAGTTTATGTAAAATAGCCAGTTTTTTTAAGTTTTGTATTTCAAATTTAATCTTTTCTTTTTTAAGTTCATGTTCTTCTTGCATTTGTAATTTTTGTAATTCTAACAACTTCTTCTTTTCATCAAATTCTTTTTCGTACATTCCATTTCCAATTTCTTTGCTCTATACTGATATCCAGTAATTTTATTCTTTTCAAATTTTCTTCACATTTATCGTCTTTCTTTCTTTTAAGCACTTTTGGCTTCGGAGTTTCTGGTTCAAATTCTATTAAGTTATCCACTTTTGTGTGTTCTGTAATTGAATTATCTCTCATTTTTGAAGGGGATAATTCAATCACTTCCGATTCGCTAGATATATAGCACATGGTGTTTTCCATTTTCTCTAAAGGCGGTGTGATATTTTGAGAATTGCTGTCGTAAATGTTAGAGTCGATCTCAAAATGTGAAGGCAGTCTGGAAACCAACTGCTCTTCAATACTTGTTAAAGGTTCTGGTGCTGGACCACCTCCAGTCTGATTCCTTTGTCTCATGAACAACGAATTTTTTGATTTTGCCGCAGATTTTGATTTACGCCACTGAGCTTGGACTTGGTCCATACTTCTAACATTTTTCGAGACTTTATTAAACAATTCGGTGACGGTGCTCCATGCCTCCTTTTTCTTTTTATTTGTATTCGTGTCAATTCTGGAATTTTCAATTATGTCCAGCTTGTCCAGCACCAGATTTGAAAGTAGATCCTGAAAATATATTCTGTTATATAAAATCAATATTAAATATATATAACTATTTACCTTTTCGTCCTGATCCCAATTTGCAGATCTTTTTACACATTTTTTTTCCATATTTTCGTTGCAAATAATTTTTTTTTATACAAAAACACATCAGTAATAAAATAAGGGAAAAAACTCAAATTGAAATGTAAACAACAAAGTTGATTTTCTTTAAAACAGGTGGCATTATTACAAAAAAATATGATGGCATCACAATTTTCAGAGTTGTTTTTTTAATATTTATTTGACAGAAGAAAAGTGATTATAAATAAACTCTGTACCAACTAGCTACTAAGGCTAATCGGTTTACTAGTTAGTACATCGTTGTGTGCGATGTATTAGCAGCAACTAACTTTTCATTATAAATACGGCCATTAGAATCTATCTGGATCTTTAATTACATATTATATGATCTAATTTAATTCAGTAATAAGTTCGAGGGATATAGTTGGATATTACTGGATAACCTAAGTTTGAGATTAACTTGGATAAGATTAAATATCGATCTATATAAAATGGGACATGATTTTTTATTTGAGATATATATTTTTTTTTTTATCGAGGAGTTACAATTGTTTAAATGCGTCAGTCGTAAAAAATACTCTTTTACCGTTATCTCGAAAATTTGAGGATATATTTGAACTTCTCAAACCGGTTTTGTAATATACTCAGCTAGACTTACAATCTAGACTAGGTCACTTAAAAAGTGATTAAAATTTTTTTTGAAGCACCGTGTTATTCGTTGTATTGCAAAAGAGATTAGAGGAAATGAGCTACATATAGGATCAGCAATTGCAGCTGAAGAGTTTAAGAATTATTTTGAAAATCTACTAAATCCATTAGAAACTACTAACACTATTCATTATGCCCCCATGCTTAATGTAGATCAATATCTTGATAGAAGAATCACAAAACAAGAAGTAGGCATGATATTGAACAAGATGAAAAGGAATAAAGCGCCTGGAGAAGATAGAGTTTCGTACGAGTTCTTACAAAATGCCACGGATGAATTTGTGGATCAACTTGTTAATAGCTATAATTACATATTTGAAAAAGGCATAGTAAGTGACGTTTTTGAAAAATCAATAATTTTCCCAATATTCAAAAAGGGTGATCCAAACATACCTAATAACTATAGAGGCATTTCGTTTATGAATTGCATAGCAAAGGTTTTCATGGGTATAATAAACGAAAGAATATCGTCATGGGTACAAAAGAATAGAACTTTAAACGAATACCAAGCAGGATTTCGCAAAAACTACTCCACTGCAGATAATATATTCAACCTGGCGTCACTAGTACACCTTAAATTTCAAGAAAATAAAAAAGTCTACGCATTTTTCGTAGACTTTAGAGCTGCATTTGATAAAGTCCCTAGGAATCAATTGATATATAAATTACATGCCATGGGGTTGTCGACAAAGGTGGTAAACCTCTTGGAGAGCATTTATAGAAAAACTAAGTCTGCAGTTTGGACAGGTAGTGAGATCTCGGAGTATTTTGAAACGTTTTCTGGTGTCAAACAGGGATGCCTTCTTTCCCCACTGCTTTTCACCCTGTATTTGAACGATCTGCATGAGGATTTGGAAGGCGGATTGATGATTGAGGAATTAAATATCCGTATCCTTTTATATGCAGATGATATAGTCATCCTTGCAGATAAAAAACATGTTTTGCAAGAGATGATAAATAATCTGGAAAAGTATTGTGACAAGTGGAATATGGAGGTGAATATTGATAAATCTGATATTATGGTATTTAGAAAGGGAGGACGATTGGCAAACGACGAAAAATGGTACTACAAACAAGAACAATTAAGAATTGTGTCTGAATTTTGCTAATACTTACACCTAAAATAATACTTACACCTAAAATGTCTTTCACAAAACATGTAGAATGCAGAAACAATGCGGCCAAAAATAGCATTAACTCAACATGGCATAGCTATCTAAACAAACCAAATGTATCGCTTCGATCTAAATGGAAAATCTTTCAGGCTGTTTGCAGAGCTATACAAGCTTATGGAGCCCAAATTTGGGGATTTTCCTCATTCGAAATCGTTAACAAACTGCAAAGGTACTTTTTAAAGCGAGTTCTTAAACTTCCCGACAACATTCCCAATTATGCACTGGCTTTAGAAACCGGAACTGAAGAGAGCCATTTTTACACCTTGAGCTTACATCTTAACTATATTGGAAATGTTCTATATAACTATAATGCAGAAAGACTGCCACACAAACTCTCTAAATTAATTCTACAGAAAAATTGTTCTGGGCTAAAGAGATAAATAAAATTGGTGAAGAGGTGAACGTTTGCTTTAGTACAGGGTTGTGTAAGTCTGAGTGGATGGCGAAAAGCTGTGAATTTGTATCTAAACTTAAGGAAAAAAACCATAATAAATTTGTGGAAAGTGCAACAAGGAGCGAAACTCGTATTTATAAATATTTAAATCCTGTTATGGGTTTTGGTTACATAATAGAAGAAAATCTTAAAGCAGCCGAAATATCAGCATTACTCAAAGCCCGTGCTGATGCATTGCCACTTAAGAAAAGCCTTTTTAATAAAAACACAGGCAACGTTTGCAACCTGTGTAATACTGGAGAAGAAGAGGATATAACACATTTTATGGGAAAATGTCCAGTACTTAGAGAGTTTAGGGTAAGGTTTACCGGTAAAATACACTTTGAAAGAGAATATTTGATTAATTTATTAAATGGAGCCACATGTAGTTGCCACATATAGAAAAAATTTGCTTATGGAATATAATAATTAACTATTAAAATTATATAAATAGTTTAAATTCAAAAGAATTAAAAGAAAATCATATATTTATTGTTAAAAACACGTTTTGAAATTGAAATGTAGTATTATAGGCTTATGTCAGAGCCTTTTAAAACCTTTATTTTTAAAATTTTTTTATTAATAAAGTTTTCTAATCTAATCTAATCTATTCGTTGCATTTGATTAATCAAGAATTTTTTTTTTAATCTTGATTTTTAAATTGTTCGTTCGAATTTTGATTTTGTTCGTTCGATTAATCGAATAATTTCTATTAGATTGACGAGATTAGTAACAACATTAGTAACGACCACATTATTATTGTGGATTTCTATTTGCCAGTTCTTTAAAGTTAACGTGTCTTTAAAAATGGTTAAAAATTTATCAAAAGCTTAAAATTCGTTAGATATAATAAATTCCAAAACATTTTCGTCTTTTTTTTTCTACTGGGAATTAAGTATTGCTAACTTTCAGAAACACATTCTAGAAACTGATGTTATGATTTTATTAGTTTAAATAAAAAAGTTGAATAATATATACGTAACAAGTAGTTTGTTGGTAAGTTGAGGTAAAGTTAAGGTAAGAAAAAAAAAAAAAAAAAATATTAAATATTAAATAACACACTTACCTGCTTTTTCTGCTGACTATCACGTGGTGGTAAAACATCAAAAACTTTTGTACTGCCGTCAAGATATTCCTCACAGTGCTGATACTGTTTAACTATGACATACTCGGTGGCAAGTTGAGAAGCAGTTGTTATGCCACAAGGAAGTGTTACAGTAAATGGCAGTAGAGTGGCCTGAGTAGGGGGAGGAGGTGGTGGTGGTGGAGGTGGCAGAGAAACAGGTGTTAAAGATGATGATATGGTTGATTTTTTTATAGCTACTACTGTGCTACCGGTAGTGGATGAGTTTTGATATATTTTACAATTTTCTTTGGTATTTATTGGCATTGATTGATTGAGTGAAGTAGTTTGTGTAGTTGGAGTTATAATGTTGGTGGTTGTAGAGGTGGGAAAATTTGTAGTTGCTTGTAAGTTTGTATTAATGGTATCTGCTGAATAATATTTTTTTGGTTTACTGTCGGTATATAAAATGGTAACATCACTTTTTGGAATATTTATATGTTGTTTATTTGGTTGTTTCTGTTGCTGCTGATGTTGCTGTTGTACATTATTGTTTGTTGTTCTATCAATTTCTTGTTTATTTTCTACATGATATGCATGCTGGTGTTGTTGGTGTTGTTGTTCATGATGTTGCTGTCCATTTTGATAATTGAGCAATGCCCAGATAAGATCAGAACATGTTGTATTTTCATCAACACCAGCCACCCAATGTTTTTCACCATCAATCCATATTGATACATTATCGGAAAGGGTTTCCATTGAAGCCAATGAATCATCATCATCATCGTCATCATCATTATCATCAATAACAATATTCTCATTGTCAATGTTATATACAACCATATTTTCGATATCATCCGCATTAACATTGTCATTGTTGTTGTCATTAAATTTGTTTACAGCATCATATGATGTTATTGTCGTTGTTTTATGTTGACGATATTTCATATTTGCATCAATTATATACTTATGCGGTATATTGTAATGTTGTTGTGTTGTTAGCGATTGTTGTTGTTCATCTTCTATATCGACAACTATAATATCGCATTCATTATTAGAAGTATTATTGTTGCCCCTTGTCACATTTTCATTGGGATTGTGGGTGTTTTTGTTAAATTGCTGTCTTTGTTGTTGCATCGGGTGCTGCTGTTGTGATAGTAGATTATTTCCAGTTCCATCAATTTCTTGATACCATATACCGTGTGCATATTTTGGTATTACAAAATTATTTCTAATTATAGTTTGGTTATTATTATTTGATGTTGTGTTGTCATCAGGTACACTATTCAATACTGATAAAGATGTTGTTGCTGCTGTGGTTGTCGTTGTTGATTGCGTGTTCTTATTATCACCTATATTGTTGGTCATTTTTGTTAACAATGGATAAATTAACTTTTCAATATTGTCATAAATTCCTTTGGTATTCACTTCTTTCATTTATAATGTTATATGCATGCTAGTTATCTGCAAAGACAAAATTTAATTAGAATTTTGGTTAAAGTATGATAAGAACGAAATTAGTTTTATTACAAAATGTATAGGAATTGATTAGGTACAGTGACGGATAATACTATATAATCAATTGAGGTTTATTTATAATGTTGTATTTATTTCCCTTATTGATAATAGACAAAATTAAAATCGCAATTGACACCATATAATAATTAAATTCGCCATCTGTTTGTTATGCAAAACTAGCGATATCGACCTTCTTTCATAAATTACACATAAAAAATTATTCTCAATAAAATTTCAATTAAACATTTGTTTATTTTCAATTTATAACGAGCTTTCAACATCCGTATATTTACAAAAATAAAGCAAATCAAACATATTAGCTAGGTTGATACTAGTATTTCGATCTGGCTAAAGATCTCATCAGAACCCGAAGTTTTAGAAAAGTTAGAGCCTCTCTTTGTTTAATTTCAAACTCACCTTCAATTATATCTTGAATAATATCTATTAAATGTCTAAATAAAACTGAACTAATAATGACAACAAGGTGAAAAGTGAAAAAAGGTCAAAAGGTTGAAAAAAAAATATTTTAAATAAAATTGACAA
The DNA here is from genome assembly GCA_021234595.1 of Delia radicum. Lineage (NCBI taxonomy): Eukaryota > Metazoa > Arthropoda > Insecta > Diptera > Anthomyiidae > Delia > Delia radicum. The sequence goes on from CM037853.1 coordinate 68,075,816, forward strand.
AACTGAATAAATCCACGAAATTTATAAAATCTCTACGAAAATCAAAATAACCGAAACTAAAAAAGCAGCAAAAATTAAGAATCTTTCCGAGATTTGGACTTTATAAATTTTATTAAAGTGATTTTTTCAAGTTTTTTTTTTAAACATATTTTTTTAATTTTGTATTTTTTTCATTTTGACGATATTTTCCCCAAGTTTTGCGATACTGACGATTTTTCCCAATATTTTCCCCATTTTAAAGACAATTTTTTTTCCAATTATTGGCGATTTTTGTTTAATTTCTATTTTCAGTTTTGGAGATTTTTTTTTTAATTTTTATTTTCAATTTTGGAGATTTTTTTTTTTTATTTTTGTTTGTTTTTCTAATTTTGGCAATTTTTTTATTTTGTCTTCTTTTTCCAATTTTACGGTAAGAAGGAAATTTAGAATAATTTGAAAATTTGCCAAAATGTAAAAAAAAATATTTAAATATCGATTAAATTGCAAAAATATCGCTAATATTTGAAAAAAAAAAAAATATTTTATATAAAATCGCCAAAACTGAAAAAGTTTCTGAAATTTAAAAAAATCTCTACGAAAATAACATAAACTATAAACAAATAACCGAAATAAAATAGTAGCAAACGTTAAAAATGTTTTCGAGATGTGAATTTTTTAAATATTATTTGGATATTTTTTTAAGTTTGAGTTTTTTTAACATTTTGCCATTTTTTAATGTAGACGATTTTTTCCCCCATTTTTTGCGATGCTGACGTTTTTCACAATGTTTTTTTTTCCTATTTTAAAGACTTTTTTAAATATTGACAATTATTTAAAATTTTTGACGATTTTTTTTTTCCAATTATTGGCGATTTTTGTTTAATTTTTATTTTCAATATTGGATGTTTTTTTTTGCTGAAAATTTGAAGTGAATAGTACCAACTAAAAATGTGTGTGAAATTATAAACAATATTCAATTAAATTTTTAATAGATATGATTAAAATCTCAATTGGAAGTAAAATCAATTAAATAGGTGAAAATTATTTGAAATTACACAACAATTTTTTTTAATACGACCGAATTCAAAATATGATGAAGCTATTTCCCAGGGTGTTGCTTCTTTTTCTGAATCTATTTAATGGATTTTCAAGTTTGACTCCTAGTTTTATTTATTGAAATGCATATTTTATTTTAATATGTCCCAATTTTTGAACAAATCTGAATGTTGCCAGTCAAAATTCAAAAAAAAAAAAAAAACACCATTTTCGAGACCTCCCGGTTTAAAAAAACTACTTTACACATATCCCGACATTGTTTTACTCGAATGAGAGATAATTTATGTAGAATTCAACTCCATAAAAAATAAAATAGATTTTAAAGACACCTCCACAATATTGACAAATAAACTATTTTTGCCCGGGTAAGAAGGTTAAAAAAAATGGTTTCCAATTCGGAAAGGTGAGAAGGTGAAACGTTTCAGATTCGGTTTTAGGAGGCAAAACTAATTTAAAAAAGATTAAACTCGTCTCAAATACTAGTAAGTATACTTGAATTAACTTTATTTTTACTTATTTTTATTATTGTTACTGAGTCATTCCATATGACATATTATCGAAAATATGACTATTTCGACTTCACCCATTGCGAAACTTGGTATATGTGATCTCCTAATTTGTATTACAAAACGATTTGTTTATTTTTTTTAAGTTTGTTGTCGTAGATATCGCTGCTTAAAAATGGTATTTTTTTAAAGAATTCATAAAAATATATTCTGTTCAAATGATCGTAATTATTGAATGTGTAGTCCGATTTTAAAACTTAATATCTCAATTCAGCGCTTATTTTATCTTCTATATATGTGAATCTTTGGTTATATATGCTTTTGAAAAATGTCCTTGCATCGCAAATATCTCAAAAAGCATCTCTTTTTCTTAAATTTTTGTTTGCAGAAATATATTAACTTCAGATTGTAGAAACAATATGTTCTTTAAAAAAACGATTTTTTCCGATATTAATACTATTAGAAATTTGAAATATCGGAAAACATTTAAAAGAAAAATTAATTATTTTTTCTAAAGATTTTCGTCTTTAAATAAGTTTGTTTAAATTTTTAGTGGATAATTTAACTCAAGATTTCATCAAAAATCAAAAATAATTTGGAGATTTTTCAAACATTTTGAAAATCTCGAGAGCAAAATTTAAAAAAAAAATGTTAATGCATGAACGAGCTTTTGTATATATGTTAGCGGATGTACGTTTAATCCATGAAGGAAACTTTGATATCCTATCTCTCTAATATGATACCCAGAAACGTGGTATGAATAGGGGTTCAGATAGGTAAAAGAATCCCGTTGATGGCAGGGCCATACCAATAAAAAGAGAAACTTGAAATTTGATATGTGGGTTCTTAGTCCCGCGTAGACATCCTCAAATACGGAAACTCGCTAAAGCGAGTTAATTTTAATTTTAGTGTAGGAACAAATATTATTTGTATTTTTTTTTTTTTGCTAAAACTGCTAAAATTTTGTTCAAAATGAATTTGCAAGAAAAGCTGCTAAATTTGGCTGATTTCTTTTTTTTTTTTTTTGCTAAATATTTGTAAACAAATCTGTTGACTCTACAAAATTTTAGCTAGATTTGAGCTAAATTTTAGTAAATTGAAAGTTACAAATTAATCTGCTTTAATCAGCAAAAACAATTTTTCAATACTAGTAAACAAAAAACATAAAACATAAAAATGTGAAATTTTGAAAGTACTTTTTAACAACTACATGAAATAACTGTTACGAATTAACAGTAATTGGATGTGGTTTGTTTTTTTTTTCCAATGACCTACAACTTTTGCCAGAAATCGTATTTCTTCCACAAATAAATGACTGCAGAATTTACATGAGTTTACAATTTTTTGCAATACACTCATAATATTTTTTCCGTAAAGACTACTGAATATACACATTAAATTAACTGAAGATCAGTTAAAAACAGGACTACTTACTTTTCGTTTAAAACAATTGTATTTTTTAGTTTATTTTCAACTGTTGAAAAATTAATTGACAAAATCCATAAAAACAATAGATTGTTTTCGTTTATTTCAATACTCAATATAATATAATAAGTTTTTGTTTTAAAAAGAAAATTTTAACTGAATATTTTAACTATTACCGATTGTCCGTTTTTTTTTTTTTGTTTATTTTGTTTATTGAATAACATACAGAATTGTTAAAAATATATTTCTTTGTTAATTTAACTGTATATTCCATTGAAACAACTACACCGATTAAACTTTTAAATAACTGTTGATTTTTTATGGCAAAGTTCTTGTGAGTGTATATATTGAACAAATATATAAAACAATTTTTAAAATAATGTGATTCGCTGATAGTTTGTGTGAGCGCGCCAACATGCATTCACTTAATAGTAAATATCGATAGTTTTCTTTAGTACTTTAGTATAAAAAATATAACTTTTTCTGAATTTTTAGTAAAAATAACAATTTAAAAAAAAATTTAAATTTTTTGGTGTTTTTTAAGGGGTTTACTCTCTTTAGTAACCAATATAAACGCAATATTTAAACAATTATAAAAAATAATAAAACGGTTTATTAAAAAAATTCTTTTCGCTATAGAAAGACACAACATTAAATATTATTATAAATTATAATTATAATTTAAAATTTGGACTAACATGGCAAACCTGTTGGATATTTCAGTATAGACCCTTTTTTAAAGGGTTGCCATCGTGGAGCCATGGGTAGTCATTCATTTGAGAATAAAGTTCTTAGTTTTTTTTTTACACACGAATACTTTCTTTAGCCGGATTTTTAAGATTTTGATTTGCATTTAAATGGTACGAGGTTAAACTCAAAAATTAATAAAACACCAAAAAACGTGGTTTCATATTTTTCAATAAATAACTAGACAAAACGATTTAAAATCGGTGCATCCGTTAAGGCTGCACAGTGGCACCCGATTTTTAATACGTTGTTTTCAGAAAAAAGCATTTAGAGTAAATATTGATCAATTAAAATATAGGGTAATAAGTTTATTTATAAAACTGTAACTTTTTTATATCTGCAAATTTTTTGCCAAAACTTCGTCAAAGAAATAAAAAATTTTTAAGATTTAAATTTAAATTTTAAACAAAATAATCTATTTTTATTAGAAACATTACTAGAGTTTTTGCATTCCTTTTAATCATAAAGCCTTATATGCCAAATATCTCCAAATTTGGATTAAATTTTCCTTCTATAATGTTAAAAAAAATTCTTTTTAGTTTTTTAGTAGTAGACTTAAAATGGCTTTATTTTGAAAACAACATATTGAAAATCGGGTGACATTATGCAGCTGGTATGGGTAGACCGATTTTCAACCTAATTTTTTGGTATGTTGCAGAATAAAAAACTAAGTCTTATATGTAAAGAAAATTAAAATTTTTTTTAATTTTTTTTTATTAAAAATAACAAATTTATTTATGTGTTTTTCTCTCGTACGATTTTTATGTAAATGATAAATTTAAAAATTCAGCAGAAAATATTTTATTTTTATTCTCAAGTGATTGATCATAGTTGCACAATGGCACCCGATTTTGCTTTTAAAACAAAAGCTTTATAATAAAATGATAACAAAGATTACAATGGTTGTTTGAACTATAAATTATAATTTTCAATTTATAACGAGCTTTCAACCTCTATATATTTACAAAAAAAATGCAAATCAAACATATTAGCTAGGTTGATACTAGTATTTCGATCTGGCTAAAGATCTCATCAGAACCCGAAGTTTTAGAAAAGCTAGAGCCTCCATAATAGGCAGAACTTTAACAAAACAACCTATTAATCATCAATTTTGCTCCATTCTTGTCTTTTTAGTATAAATTTTTGTAAATATATATTATTATAATTTTTTGTAAATATATATTAATCCCAGCAAAAAATAGTGCTTACCCAGAAGCGCTTCCGGAAGCCATTATTTGATAACGAGCACTTCCAAAGCAAATAAAGAAGGCATGATTCTTGTTCACGATGTCCTACTTGGTATGTCTCTTTTAAAGAGATTCTTTCATGTGCTCTTGGAAGCAATAAATTCATGCCTTCTTAGGCACTAAGAACCGCTTTTTGTATGTTGACAACATTAGTGCTTCATGGTATGCATACTATATTGCTGCATTCTAAGCATTATTCACTGCTTCAAACAAGACATTCTGGGAAGCACGACAGAATGCCTTCCCTAATTGCTTTATTGTATGCAAGGCGGTGAATCGCTATTTTGGAAGCATACAAATGTAGTTGCTGCTTACCAAATCCAGGTTATCTTTTGCTGGGATGTATCTTTTAATAACAATATTAATAATAATTCATTTCTATATTACTTATAATTGTTTTAATATTGTTGTTATAATTGAAGGGCTTATTGTAAAAACTTGATAAGCCACATTTACGGTTTTATGGCTTTTCGCCGTTTTCTAAGCATCCATTGATTTATATTTGCTTAAGCACTTATTACAACCCAGTAAAATAGTAAAATCCTAATAACTTGTTGCAGAACATATTATACTGTATCGTAACAGGTTCTAATTTCTGTTCTGCAACTGGTTCTTTTTATATGGAGTTTGTCCTATTTGCAATAGGTTCTTTGCCTCCAAACAAGAACAGGTTGCTTTAGAACCGGTTCTAGAACCAGTTATAGAACTGTTTCTGGGACTGTGACACCTTACATTTCGACTCCCAGCAACCTGTTCTAGAACCGGATCCCTGTAACCGGAGGTAAAAGAAGTTGTTCTATAAAAGGTTCAAAGGTAATCTGTTCTAAAAAATTTTGCTGGGAAGTACCTAGAGCATAAACATTCTGCAAAAAAAGTCTTATTGGTTGCATGTTTTACTTTTAAAAGGCAAAAACACACTAAAAATAAATTGTCGCTTATCAAGTTTTACAATAAGAACCTTAATTGATTTTTAATGAGTGTAATCCACTTAAACTTTTTAATTAATTCGATAATAATTTGTGACCAATTTGAGATTACTTCAAAAAATCAGCTAAATTTTGTCTAAAAATGGTTTGGAATATAAAGAGTTTCGCAGAAATTTTACTGATTTTATATTTAACAGTAAAAAAAAAATAGTACCTTGTGTTATTTGATTTTTAAACCCTTAATAGAGTAAACACTCAAACTCACTAAATTTTATAATTGTCTAATACAAAATGATACAATGTTGCCTGGTGTAATAACTTACAACATATTGTTGTTCTTTAGAAAAACCAACATCTGTTGAATTTGTTTTTATTGCTGATATTATCTGAGAACTTTAACTTTATTAAAGTTTATATAAAGTTATGCTTCTTATAAACTCCCGAAAAGTAAATATCTTTTACGGAAATATAAAACAACTCTTGCAAAATTTTATCATATTTCTTTGAATACAATCCCTAAAAAAATAAAATAATAATACACACAAAAATGTAAACTGTATTAGAGTAAAAAACCAGCAGTTTAAACGCTTGAATAACAATGCGGTATAAATTTTTTCGGGGGTTTAGTGGTTGAATGTCTGTAAACCTTAATAAAAAAACAAAAAAAAAAAAAAATGTAACAGAAATAATTTAAGAAAGAATAATAACTAAAGTGTAGATGGCAGAGGTTTGAAAGGATTTATTGACAATGAAAGAAAAGTGCAATAGTTTCGTTAATAAAAAATTTCGTGAATATCGTAATTGTACCCAAAACCATATTTGGAAAGAATATACACACTGACCTTGAGTGGATGTTAAATAAAAGGACACTTGCATATGGGATTTCTCGCCAGAAAATGTTAGATTAAGTATTCACAAGCATAGTCTAATAAACAGAAAAAAAATGTATCGGATGCTTCTTAAAAAACGCGATTTAAATATTTTTTAACAAAATAAAATCAAAATAAATTACTTATTAGAATTGTACCATATCGAAAAGTAGAATTCAGTGCCTAAACTTCTCTAATACTTCTGCCTAAACTTCTCTAAAACTTCTGGGACAATATTTACGAAACGCACCAATTCTGAAAATATAACATTTACAGTAACATCTTGTAACATCGGAAATATGTCCATTCCAACTTATTTTAGGCGTGTTTTTAAGCAATTCCTTTACGGCATCTAAATAATTCAAGTCATATTTAGATCAAATAGTGCTCTTTATAGTTAAAAAAAACATGTTTTAGTTCCTCAGTTCCACCCAAAATTTTTTTTTTGGACAGCGTTATGATTTTCGAAAAGTTTAAAAAACTACATAAGTTTTATTGGTGTTTTTTATTATTCGGAACAAAATTATCAAATTGAAAGACCTAGTTCGCATATTAACTTCATACCAAATATTTGCTAACTTGCACTTTTCCGGCAATTCCATTTAGGTTTTCGTTCATATTTTCTGAATCACTATTTTTTTTTGTACATATGATAAAGATCAGGTCAATTATCGTAATCTGGTCGCGTCCCGGAATGTACTTAACGCTAACTATTTCATCGGGCTTGACCGACTATAATATTTTTACTTGTGCACTGACAATAATCCATGCATACAAATACCAATTAATGTCAAAATGATAAAAACTTTCGTAAAATAAACCAATATTTGTTCATTTCACTAAAGTTTTTGTTGTTTTGACAGTATTTTCGTATTTTTTTTTTTTTTTTTTTTTGGTTTTGACATTGTGTTTCGGCTTTCCATTGTGTTGACTAAGAGTGCATATCGTAGACATTTTAATATGCCAATTGCACCCACAGCGTCAACAAAGGACTGAAATAAATATGCCTTTATCCGAAAGACAAAGTACAGAGAACACACCCAAAAAACTTGTTTACAGTAATTTGTAGCCAACCGAATGGTTCGGTTGTAGCTATCGAGTTTTTCGATAAGGATTACCGATTTTCCTTTGAGGCAATCGAAATTCTGTTGTTGCGAAAGAATTTCTGTTGTTTTTCTTGAATGACACGGTCGAATCTGTTTTCTGGGTGCACGTATAAAAATATTGAACATGTACTTGCGATAACCTGAACATTCGCAATGAATTCATGGACATTACAATCCAAGTTTTGCTTAAGATTATGGGTAACTGCAAATGTAGTTAAAAACAAATGATATTTGACATGAATAAAGGACGACTTACATTTCATTAAATTCAACTAACATTGTCATTTGTTTTTTACTGTTCAAAAAAAAAACTAAAATTGTAGTAAAAATTAACCATATATTCAGTAAAAAACAAACAAACAATTACTTCTTCAATTTTTTTAATAAAAAAAAAAAACTACTGTATAAGATGAATCTAAAATCATAATACAGTAATTTGATGTGGTTTGTTTTTTCAAATAAACTACAATTGTAGTCAAAACTGAAATTTCTTCTACAAATTACTGTTTTTTTACTTCAAAATAAAGACACCGTATTACAACTCAAACAACTACAAATATTTACAGCAGAAGTTCCCTGAGTGTAATATCTTAGAAATAACACCTTTGTGCGAAGCAGAAAATTAAAGTCACTTACAAAATTTTATTATTTATACCTAAACTAGAAACATTCCCCATTAATCAAAGAAGATAATAATAAAATTAATCGATTAAATAAAAAAGTTATTAACAATTACAACCATAGTTGGTAGTTTTAAATAATTTTTATATGATTTTAAAACCTCTATTTATAAAAGAATAAGGTAAGTAACCGTCTTATTGACTGAATCGGTCAACATTGTGAATATTATTAAAAAAAAAACAAAATTTAGTTGTTTGTGTCAAACTAAAACAAAAAAAGTGATTTAAAGAATCAATCATTTTCAAACTCTGTTAGCCAAGAAGGTGGGGTGCAAAGGTAAAATTGTATATTTAGCTGATGGCTGAAATAATATTTTTAATACACTTCGTTTGTTGGCTGGTTGGATGGTTGGTTAGTAGGTAGAGTTAACAAACTACATACTTACTAACCAAGTATACTCAAATTGTAAGTTATATAAAAAATGAAGAATTGAATGAAGGAATGAAAGAAGTAAATTTTTAAGTGAAAGTTGATACAATCAAAATAAAATTGTTGGAATCAGCCAACCTTATAAATAAAAAAAAAAACGAAGGAAAATAAATAGATTCATATAAAATGTAGACAGACTAAGAAGATGTTAAATGTTACCTATAGGAAATCCCCATACCGTCAATGAGTAATTTTAAAATGCGAGAAAAAAAAAATCCATTATAATATTTATATACTTTTTTTATTTTTGTACCATTTGGCTAAAACGCTTTTATGGTCAATCTATATGATACAATTTAAACAATATAAATGGCATAAAATTACGTAAAAAGAACTCAAGTTAAGAGGGTATTGCATAAAAAAAATTAAGGAAAGCTATTTTCAAACTGGATGGTAAAAGCAGTTCGAAAACTAATCTACACTTTAATTAATTTTTATTTAAATTTACCCAATTTATAGTAGGAAACTATACTCCTACTACAAATTGGTTAAATTTACACTGTGCGTGTAATATTAGACAAAAAGTTTGTAAGTATATATCATTGGGTATTTAAAAAATGTTGCGCAACATACTAGTTTTTAGTAAATTTACACTGTATGTGCTTAAAAATACACATACAAGATAGTAAAATTACATTAAAAGTGCCTATTTTTGATTTATTTGTTTGCAGTATTAAATTTAACATATACATAAAGCTGAAAAAAACTTTGATAACCAACGAATTGGTTTATTACCAATTTTTATATGTATTTTTTATGTATACAGAAGTATTTCTAAAAAATTTATTAATAAGTAAAGAAATCGTAAGAAACTAAAAAATAAAATGTATTAATTGCAAAAACAAATATTCTTGTTAATGATGCTATTGCGACAATATAAATAATTTGTTTTCACGAACATTAAAGATTCCTCACATGGGTTTGGGATGTTTGTGATTATTTTCATGAAAAGAGAAAAACAGGAAACTATTAAATACCATTGCAAAAGATTAACATAATTTGATAGTTGACTTGCCTATAATTGTGGAAGTCTTCACTTCCGCAATTCCATTTAAATTTAAACTCAGGAATTTATTATAAACACCAAAAATAAAATGTTAACATCCAAACTGAAGTACAACCGACTTTCGCAATAAAATCCAATGTGACCGCTACACCATTTTTGCATCTTTCCAGAACTAACCGATATTTATTTATACATATTTATTATTTATGATTTATATTTATTCAATTATAAATTTGGGGTTTTTTTTATTATAGTTTCGATTTTTTAATTTATTTTGAAATTTTTTTTATAATTATTAGTTTTAATTTGACAATTCTTTAAAATGTTTCTTGACTATTTTTTTTTTTTAGAAATGTACACACATTTAATGTTTTTTTACACATTTTGTTTCTACAAATGTTTATAAACATTGAAATCCAAATATACTAAATATGTGTGTAATTCTGCAATCAAATATGTGCATATTCGTGTTTCACACATTTTGCGGCTAGTTTTACGCATTTTGTTTAATATTACGTATCAATTTACTCAGTTTATAACAGTAATTTTACATTCATTTTTTAGAGTGTACATTGCACACCTTGACAAGCTTTCTTGGTTTGAAGGCCGATGTGTTACTTATATAGTCTTTGATGATCAGATTCCAAATTTCATCACCTCACAATTTTAAGAAAACCGCTGTAAAAGTTTTGGAAAATTGCTATTTTGGTTCTTTTTGATGCTGTTGATTGACTATTTCTAATGATCCAAAATAAAGATAAATATTTAGAATACACTTTACTTTGAAGATACAGCAATATTATTTTCTAAAACTGATTGTTTAAATAGAATAAAGATAAAATTGATATAATTTTTATTAAAAATAAAAATTATGTTCTTTCAACCTTTATTTTTTCAATGAAAATCAAAATTAAAAAAACTTTGTTATTTTGACATTTTTTTCGTAATTTGAACTAAATATATGGCCATATACCCTCAATTTTCGTATCCGAATATATATGACACTTCATATATGATAATGTATGAACAATTTCACAAGGATTTTTAAAAACTAAATTTTAAAATTAATTTATTTCTCGTACGCTTAAGAAACTCTAATTGTTGCACTGAAAAAACTTTCGTAATTGTACCTCCATCTGCAAACCCATAGTGTAGGGTACAATAAAAAAAACTGTTCAAAAAAAAGCCGTTCAATTCCAGAAATAACCGGAAATGCGTTGTTCGTAATGTTAAATGTAAAATGAGTACAAACAAAAAAAAAAGTAAATGAATGAACTTAAAAGCATTTTTAGATCAAATATACAAACAATGGGAAATACGAGTATGAAACACAAAACTGTAGAATTGGTTTTAATGGTTGAGGCTTTGCAAAAAAAAAAAATGTACAGAATATAACGAAAAAAGGTCAAGAACTTTACTAAAACAAAAAGAAGTAAGTTGAGGAAACATACAATATGTACTACGCACTTGTATTTCATTACATGTCCATTTCCTTCATACATCCAACCAAATAACCATTTTATATCCCCTTCCTCTCTTCCCACTGCCTTCTTCTAACACTTTAGTACTGCAAACAATATTTCTGATATTGATGGCTAAGTTTTTAGTTACTATAGTTTCTTTTTCTGGTCAATATCATGATTATAATAACACGGTGCTACAAAATGCACCAAATTTAATATACTTAAAACGCGACCTAGTGGGTAGCTTGTTGGCAGGTCTGGTTGAGTAGATCACATTTTTAGACAATAGACAAATAGACAATTAATACAACTTCAAAATCTAAAGTTTTCGTTAAAACTACCAGACAGAAAAATACAATCGGCACAGTGTTGGCAAAGCGTCGGCTATGTTATGCGTTGGCAGAACGTGGGATTAACAATCTTGACAATAAAGTTCTCTTACAGGATTGAAAGCAGTGGCCAACCGTTGGTTTGAATGAAATTTCCACCGTTGGCATAACGTTGGTAATTCAAAAATGTCGTGCTTTGAGTACAACTAAAATAAAATTAACTTTGAGAAATATGTATAATAAATCACATTTAGAAATCAACAATACAGTTCGATCTTAGTATTACATTTAAATGTGTGAAATATAACAAAATATTTAAAAAAAAAATGCACACAGAGAAATAAAGTGCCAACCGAATTGAAAAGTGTATTTTAATGGTAACAACTTATAATTTCAGTTAGTGCAATAATATTTACAGTAGATTTCTGAATATTTTTGGTGTTGAAACTAAAATTCAGTTGAATTAACCGAGCTTTGTTGTGAAAACTAATGCTAAGTAATGTCAAACGACTGAAATTCGATATAATCGAATTTGAGTCCTATTACCCGAATTTCAGTTGGCAAATAACAAAATTGTTCTTTGTGTGTGCTTTAATTTTAAACACGGTCGGTTTTACAAAAATATCAGTGCCTTGCCAATACCATTTTTTTTTGTACTTTTGGATATTTTACCTGGGTACTTTTTTAAGACTTCTGAGGCTGAAAAAATGTTAACTAGCAAGGGCGGTAAAAATGTTAAGGTGTAAAAATGGGTTTGAAAGTTGTCCGAAACTTTTTTGATTTTAAAACTTTGAAGAAGCTTGAAAAAACGCAATACAAATAAACTAATGTATAAAATGAATGTAAAATCATAATACAGTAGTTTGATGTGGTTTGTTTTTTCAAATGAGCTGCAATTGTATTCAAAAATTAAAAAGAAAAATTTTTTAGATTTGACGTTATTTTTTAAAATTAATATTTATATATTTTATAACTGAATAACATGTAATTCATAATTGGATTAAAATTAGAAGTACTGATTCTTAAAACATTTTAAATTTTTTTTTTTTTATTTAAAAACTTATTACTTGAAATTGTATCAAATTGTATATTATTTGATGATAGATAGACCCATTTTTCAGATTAAACTATATGAGATTAGATCCGATGAGATACCATGATATCAGCTTATGTATTCCATTTTTCGGATCAAACGAGATGTGATGTGATATTTAGTTATATGTAATATTATATATAATCATATATGATTATATCGGAACTTTTTTCGTCAGGATATTACTTTTTTGCGGTTTTCAAAAAAGTTACGGCATAAATTCATTTGAGCACTATTATACTCGTATTTTTTAGATTTTGTACAAAATTGAGTTCAAGTTTGTTAATTCTGAGCATATTTTTGAAAATATATTTATAAAATTTAGCATAGAGTAATTTTGGTCCACTACATCTACATAAATAATGTTGTTTTACAGTTTTATTAGTTTTTTGTTTTTGTATACATCGATATTATTTTTATGTTATTTGTAAGCTATAACGAACTTCCAACCTTCGTATATTTACAAAAATTAGGCAAATTAAACATATTAGCTAGGTTGATACTAGTATTTCGATCTGGCGAAAGATCTTATTAGAACCCGAAATTTTAGAAAAACTAGAGCCTCCATAATAGGCAAAGCTTTAACTTTTTGTGATGGACGAAAATTAATCTACAGAAATTTTATAAATGTTTTTATATATGATTAGCATTCATCCAAAAATATTAAAAATAGACTACGAACTCCGCAAGTAGTGACTATAAGTATATGATATTAGATTTTTATACATTTAGCACAGAAAAAAATATTTCCCTACTTTTTTTAATTAAATCGATTTGTTCAAAATTTGAAAAGCTGTCAATTAAAAATTAATTGAATGAATTAAATATTTGCTCAGATTCGGAACTTGCTTCACATTTTTTATACTATCGCTCAAAATATATTGTTGTTGTTTATGTAATATTTATATATGTAGTTGTTTTTTTATAAATGTGTATGTATTAGTTATAAATATTTTAAATTCATTTAAATTAGATTTTATTATTCCTCAATCGGTTTATTGCTTCATAAAGTTAAATCATTTAATTTTAGTTGTTTAAATGTAAATATTAATTTATTCTAAAACACTATCATAAAATTGATAATATAATTTTTGAAGTTAAATTTTGTTTAATAAAAATATTTAAAAATGCTAACTAAATGAGAATTTCATGCTGGCTGAAATTCAATGTTATTAAATTCAAGCTATAAAAAACAATTGGTATGGGAACAAAACATTTGGTATTGTAAAAACTATTTTTTTTTTTTTTTTGTTTTTTGGGAAGATATTGATCACTTTTTAATCCAATGAGATATTATTTAATTGAAAAATAATTCAATTAAAGAGCTATCAATATCTAATTGAATCAGTGATTTTCGTTGTTGGCGGAATTTTAGCAATTGAAGTGATTGAATTGGTGGTTTACGAGATTGAAATGGGTTTTTATTTTTTTGTGTGTCTTTTTATTTGTTCTCCGGGCTCTGATTGTGTTTATCAGCACAATATTGGTAGCAAAAAAATAGCAAATTATTTTTACAGATTTATTTCTATGAGTGTAAATATTGATTGTAGATCTACTTAACAAGATCTACAACATACACTCGGTCACTTTTTAAGTATATTTGTATCGCTGTAGGACAGTGTAAGTTCGATATAAGTGTTTACATTAGAGATGGCCAAGAGATAATAAAAGTAGATTTTGAGTGAAAACACGTCAACTTGATCAAAAATTTGATTTTCTGATTTACCATCTCCGATTTCAATCAATATCTATAACTCAGAAACCAATCGAGATACCATCCTGAACTAAAAAAAGGCTCATTTTGAGATATGGACATTTGAACTCACAAACCGCACAAATTACCATTGATCGTTGAATAAAAAATAAATTAAATAAAAATCAATATGCATACATTTTAAAGTGTGCGTTTTAAACTAATAAATAATAACTTTGGTCAAGTTTGTAACGATACTTTAGTCAAATTCGCAATTTTCAGGACGGAATCTTGGAATTTATGATTTATCGATTTCTGGTGGAGTCTGATATTTATTGAGAATTTTATTGAAGTCGAAGATAGTTGATTGGAGTTGACGTATTTTTACTCTTTTTTAAAAAATTTAAATTTTTCAGAAAAAAATATTTGTTTATTAAAACAAGTAACTATTTATTACAAATTTGTTTTACATAAAGGCCGCACCTTAAATAAAAAATGGTACATATTAATTATGAAAAAAATACCTTTATTAACAAAAGTACCTTTTTTTAAATAGTCCCTTTATTAAAATAATAAATTTTATTAAAAAATTACCTTGTACTAAAAAATTACTTTGTATTAAAAAAGTACCTTTTTAGTTAAAAACTATATTTTATTAAAAAGGTGTCTTTTATTTGAAAAAGTACCTTATATTAAAAAACTAATTTTCATTTATCAAGTACCTTTTATTTCAAAAGTACCTAAAAGTTCCTTCCAGTAAAAAGTACCTTTAATTAAAAGTACGTTTTATTAAAAAGTACTTTTTATTAAAAAAAAAGTACCTCTTATTAAAAAACAAACTTTTATTAAAAAGTACCTTTCATTAAAAAAGTTTCTTCTATTAAAAAAGTACCTTTTTATTAAAAAAAGTACCTTATATTGCAAAAATCTACCACTTTGCCATCGCTTTTTCCAATATGCATTAATTAACATTTATATTTTCATTAGGCTTTTAAACCAACAATAGACACATTGATCAATTTCACCATTCATGCTCATGTTTTAATTCTAATTATGTTTTAATAAAATTCTGTAAATGACCACATAGTTTACTTGCCCATAGCAATAGTTATACACCAATTGCCTGGTTTTCATGTTGAATGAACAAAAATCTATGCCATTCGGTAGGAACTGTAGGAAAAATAAATAGCCCACTAATAAAACTCACTAACATGTGGTTTCAATTTTCCCCATCATATGTACGATGTGTGAATTTCTCGCTCTCTGTATGTTGAAAACTTTAAGGGGTTTACTAGCTTTAGATTTTGATTTTTTTTGATTTTTTTTTTTTTTTTTTGTTTCATATTTAAATAGCTTGAACTATATAAAATGTTATACAAACATCTTGCCCTATATTTTACATGAGCAATATTTGCTTTAAATTCTTTTTTCTCAAAACAAGATATTGAAAAACGGCAGCATTAACGGTTGGACCGATTTTCAGTCGGTTTTTGTTTAGCCTAATATTTTTTGAAAAATAAAACATAACGACTTTTTTGGGTGTTTTATTAATTTTTGAGTTCAGCCTCGTACCATATTAATGAAAATCAAAAATTTTAAAATCCGGCTACGTTAGGGACTCGAGAATTTATTAGTGTGTGAAACAAAAATAAAATTTTTTCTCAGATGAGTAGCCAAGGCTCCACGATAGCAACCGATTTTGCCTTTGAAAAAAGGGTCTACAATGAAATGGTTACCAGGGTTGCCATGTTAGTCCAAATTATAAATTATAATTTTTGGAATAATATCTAATATTGTGTTTTTCTATCGCAAAAAAAAATTTTTGAAATAAACCATTTATTTATATTTTTATAATTTCTTAAATATTGTCGTTTTTATTGATTTGTAAAGTTAGTAAACCCCTTAAATCGTTGTTTAATGAAGTGTTCAAGTGTAGGTCATTCATTCGTACCTACATAAGTGTGTAATATTGTTTGGTACAGGAAAAGTTAATGTGCCACCGCGTTGCACATTAGGTTTTTTTTTCTTTTTTGTGCAACAAATTTATTGCTGCCATGGTATAGCAGTAATTAGTTTTAGTTTTAGTCGCGGATATTACGATTGATGAATATTTTATCATAGAAATCGTGTGAATTTTTCAAATAAATGTTAACAATGACCCAATTATTTTGATTGATATTTTTTTTAAATAAATTTGTTACAAACAAATTTTAAAAATCTAACATTGTAGTGGGTTGACAATATTTTTATTCAGCCTTATAATATTTGTAACAAAATATAGGGAGCATCTATATTAACTTAACACAATTAACTTGCATTTTCTAATTTACCATGTTTGTCTGCATAACTCAGATAATAATTAAGATTTCACCTTAAAAATGTCTCAGGGAACTTCTACTGTAAATATTTGTAGTTGTTTTAGTTGTAATGCAGTTTCTTTATTTTTAATGTTAATGTCAGTCATTTGTAGAACAAATTATTTTTTTTACTAACCTTGTAGTTCATTTTAAAAAAACAAACCACATCAAAGGACTGTTTTATGATTTTACATTAATTTTTTACATTCGTTTTTTGTTATTTAATAGAGAAAAAAACCATAATTTTTAGAGAAAAACGTTTATTCTTCTTCTTAACCTCAACATTTCTAAATTAAATTTGTCAAATGCATATTAATTAAAAATTAATTGTGACTGTCTATATGACGTTAATATAACACTGTACTAAAATACATTATAAAATTTGCCCTGCGGCGATGTCTCAACTTAAAACGCAAAAGTTGTCAACCCTGAACGTAAAAAACATACGTCAATCTGGTAAAATTTGTGAAATAGAGACGGAGGAGATTAGAAAAAAATAAACAAAAATCTAAAAAAAGAATATTTGTGTTGTTAGTGTTGTCACTTCTGAGTATAATATACAATAACAGAAAAAGCTAATAGGAAGGAAAACTGCAATTTAGCTGCATTAGATTCGAGGTCATACTTGGGTGTGATCGCTAAACGGTCGTGACTAGGTATTGTTACGTTTGTAATGTAAGATGAGCGCAGGTTTGATTCTTACAGCCGCAGGTTGTTGAAAAATTTATCATATAGAGACAACCTGACAATTATAAGACACAAATAATAATACAATTTAAATGGAAAATCACTGATGAGCCTGTCCATAAAAAGGCAGAAACTAGTCTAGTCTGATTTAAAAATGAATAGTGTTTATAATTTTTTGAGAAAAACGTTTATTCTTCTTCTTAATCTCAACATTTCTAAATAAAAAAAAAAAAAAACTAAATGTTTGTTTATTGTTTTTTACAATTGCGGTTCATTTTTTGAACACTAAAACACAAATGACAATGTTAGTTGAATTTACTGAAAAGTAAGTCGTCCTTTCTTTAAGTGAAATTTCATTTGTTTTTAACTACATTTACAGTGAGTGGTCTTTACCTACATAGTATTCTAAGTGTACAAATAAAAAAAGGGTTAACCTTTTAACATGCTTTATTTAAATATTTTTATGAAATAGGCTTTACGAGATATAAGCTTTTGAACTCAAGACCCTGAAATATGACCTTTAACCTTTTAGAGGTTGCAGTTTTACCTTTAACATAGACCTAAATTAATTTTTTTTTTTTTTTTTTTCCAGTTAGTTTAAAAAATATACCAAATTTTCTTAGAAGTTACAAAGGATTGGAGTCGAAATTTCACAAAATTATTGAAGATGTTATCAAAAAATACAACAAATTTAAAAAACTTGCCAATACTTCAACACAGAATTTTAAAATATTTTTTTTTTTTTTTTGATTATCTCATCAGGTTTGGTTTTTGAAAATTGGTTAAGTTTATATTTCAAAACACTTTGAGCTATATTATTGTAGTCCGTTTTCAAAACTTTTACATATTTTAAACTTTTTCCAAAAGAACAGAATTACAGACAGGTTTTTTTGTGAAATTTTTAAAAGTTTTGCTAAAAAGTAAATTCTTGTGTACTAGTGTAATTTTTGAAGGCCAATGATTTCATTACGTTGGCGTAAATATTGGAAGTATATTTTTTTTTAATATATAAGTACTTAGAAGAGATAATAATTATAATCTTATTAAAAATATACCAGCTCTGTTTGTTGAATAAACAAACTCATAATAATCTGCTAATAACTAATCCGCATTTGTTTGCAAATATTCTGCACATTATGGCCAATATTGTACAAGGCAAATGAATTTATGAACCAACAATAAATTAACAGCTCTACTAACCACAATACAGTCTAATAATCTTAACTTTTTATTAACCATAATAATGAATCCGTATATAGCCGTTGGTTGAAGGCAAAGTAAAATTAGCAAGCTAATGCGAATTATATGCATCCTACAGTCATGAGACTATTTGACTGATTAGATCAATTTATATAAGGAGTATATTAGTGTCATAAAAAAAAGTCACTGATACTACAATCTGCTTTATGTAAAGCCTTCAACTTAATAAAGAAAAAGAGTGTTATTTAAAAATATTTAATGGATAAATTGTATTTACACTGTGCTCCACAACGCACCCTCAAAATCGGGTTGTTATAAAAAAAGACTGTTTTATGACTTCGCAGACTAAGATGTTAACTTACAAGGAAATGTTAACTTACAAGGAAACTACATAGTGGTGAATACACAGATTTTAATGAAATATTAGACACGATTTTTTTTCAGGTGAGCAATCGCACGTTTATGGCTTACAACATTATTGTATGAAAACATCTTTAAAAATTTAGAAATTTTTTTTTTCTGCGCAGCATTAAAGGCTCGAGAAAACAAAAATTTTTATAGCCATATGTCCTATGATGTTGGCTCAAAATATGGGTTGTAAAAGCTCTTAGAGAAAAGTCACGTTAGAGCCGAACGACTACGGATATTGAAAAAAGCCCAGACTCGATAAAATTAAATAATTTGAACTCGAACCAACAACAACTTCCCATACAAATATGGTATTCTAAAAAAATTTTTTTTTGAATAACAAAACTATTGAAACATGCACGGTCATGTTTAATATACCAGGGGAAACGTCTTTTACACGCATCCGTCTTTTGTGTCAATTTGAAACAAAGTCGAAATAATGTTTCAATTGTGTCAAATTGAAAGGATGTGGGTTGTGTGTTAAAATATCTTTTATCATTTAGTACACAATTTACTTATAGGATAATAACTTATATAAGAAATATATTTAAAAAAAAATTCAAATTGAGTACTTTTTCCCCATATTTTAAACAATAAAGTTGAGATGGCGCACCTAAAACCAAATACGTGGCTAATATTTGTTGTCCTTTACAGCATATACAAGTTTCATTCAAACCTGTGTATGTAGTTTCCTTGTTAGTTACTTTTCAAACGGTTTGGGACAGTTTTGGAAAGAAGAATCGTTTCACTTTCTGCACATATATCAACTACTTCACAAATTTTCGACACCTGTTGAAACTGACTTTAGATACCCTTTATTTCCCAAGTTTTTTTTTTTTTAACGAGAGAAACTATGAGGTCAATTAGTATTTGGAGATACATTTATTAAAAAAGATCATTCAGTATCGCTGCTTGGTGAAAAGTTGTACGGTGGTTTATAATTTAAACCAAAAATTTTCGATTTCGATGTAAATGTTGTTTTTTATACAGGTATAGAACTTTAATTTGGCAACACTTTTTAAACTGGCGGCTATTTTGTCAGCTGTCAAGTGATTTATGTTTAGTTTGGTTTGGCATTTCAACATAAATAGACTGGCGCCTGAACAACGCTTCCAAATTGTACAAATTTATTTTGAAAATCATGGTTCTGTTCTAAATAAGTATCGCGCACGAATTTTGCGAATTTTGTTTAGCGATGAAGCTTACTTTTGGTTAAATATATACGCCAATAAACAAAACTGCCTTGAGTGATGATAATCTTCAAGTGTATGTTGAGACACCGTTACATCCAGAAAAACTTACTGTTTGGTGTGCTTTATGGACTGGTGGAATCATTGGTCCGTACTTCTATAAAAACGATGCTGTTCAGAACGTCACAGTCAATAGTGACCGCTATAGAGAAATGATTACTGACTTTTTCGTTCATCAATTGAAGGGCTTATTGTAAAAACTTGATAAGCCACATTTTTTTGATTGCTGGTTTTAGCTCGTTTCTAGTCATATTTAGATGAATATTTCATAAAAGTCTAGCTTACACATTTATAACAAGTGTCAAGAGTACAAAAGTCCTTCAAAAGTTCCACTTTCTACATTAACTCAAAATTTCAAAGGCAAAAACCAGCAAAAATTTAAATGTGGGTTATCACGTTTTTACAATAAGCCCTTCAGTTGAACAACCAAGATGTGCAGGAGCTGTAGTTTCAACTAGACGGCGCAACATTTCACACAGCTCGTGCCACAATTGATTTATTGAAGGAAGCGTTTGGTAACCGCATAGCTTCACGTTTCGGACCATTGAAGTGACCTCCAAGATCGTGCGATTTAATGCCGCTGAACTATTTTTTTGTGGGGATATGTAAAGTCGCTAGTCTATGCCGATAAGCCCGAAACGATTGACCACTTGAAGGACAACATTCGCCTCGTTATTGCCAATATACGGCCATACATGTTGAAAAAATCATCGAAAATTGAACCTCCAGATTAGACTACGTCCGAGCCTGCCGTGGCGGTCATATGCCACAATTCATATTTAAATTATAATGCCAGAAGATTATCTTACAAATAAGGTAAATTTCGTGTCAATTTAAAAAAATCATCTTTGTTTTATTCAATTTCAAAGTTATATACCTCTATAAAAAAACACCCTTTATAATGATTAAGAACGAACTTTTGCTGCTTTTCAAATGTGTTTTATGAAACATATTTCTCAAAATTAGTTTAAAATAAGCTATTTAAAAGCCCCAAATTTTTTTAGTTACCAACGTTATGTCAACGGTGGTAAGTTCGCTGAAACCAACGGTTGGCCACTGTTATCAATCGGCTAACAGGACAATTCTGTCAATATGAAGTTACATATAAAACGAAAAATTTCATATAACTTCTCTGCAATGAAAAATATGCGATCTAAATGGTTATGAATACTAAACCAATTTGGTTCCGTTTTTGTTCTCTTGTTTGTAAGCCTTTTTGTTTCATTTTATATGTATAGGCATTCATAAATACATTACTAGGCGGCAATGAATGCTTTGAAAAAAATAGAAGAACATTATAATTACGGAAGCTTGAATAGAGTGGCAGACGGATTTGCCAGCCAACCGTACATTCATTCAGTCAGTCATTCATTGAACCAACTAGCCAACAACCATGATTTTTGGATTTTTATGATGATGGCGATGGCGATGGCAACTATAAATGAACCGTGTTAACCCACGGACGACCATGCATATTTTGAAGAAGCAATGATTTTCATGATCTGTGACTTATTAAATGGGGCATCACTTACAACATATGGGAAAACAGTGGACATTAGAGTGAGGTAAGTTTATAAAAATAGAACTGTTGTTTTGTTGGAGTTGTACTTCTGAGAATATGTATGCAAGAACAAAAATACCGTGTATTGAATAAAACTAGTTTTAATCACAACTAAACTCGACCTGACGATAGATCAGGGGGCTAAAGCGCTTTGTCTAACGTGTAGTGCGAGTGCATGTGGCATTAGACATCAGTTTATCTATACCACGGTCAGTGATTGCACAGAAAATTTCATATATACGCAATCAAACAAATAAAAACAGAACAAATATTACATTATTGAAAAAAAAACAGGGTCACTGACTAAGGTTCAATACCAGAAACTGCGTAGTCTGATTCAGAGAATTGAAAATTTACTATGTAGTAGTACAATGTAGATTTTTAGAAAATACACTCATTCTTCTCTACCACGCCTTTCACAATTAAAATTAAATAAAATTGCATATTAATTATGGTATTAATTGTAATTTTCTGAAAAAGACGTTAAAATTCAAACTCTGCAAAAAACCTTTGAATAAAGAACTGTTCTCCTAAGTGGCAAGTGAGACCAGGTAGAGTCAGTAAGGTCTACTTCTTCTCTACATTTTTATTGCCACAACCCTCTTTTAAAAATTTACTTATTTTACTTTATCTCTCAATAAAGTGATACAATCCCTTAGACTGCATGATATCAATGAAATTTTTCATAAGATCTGTGAAGTGTCACTGGAATACGTCCATTGAAACTTTTCATTTAACAAATGCACTGGCTCACAAAAATGTTATTAAAAATTTCATATAACTAGTGAAAGAGTTATCTGTATGACATCAATGAAATTTTGCATTAATCTATGAAGTGTCCATCAATGAAATTTTGCATTAAATCTATGAAGTGTCCCTGGAACCCGTACATTGAAACTTTTCATTAAATGAATGACTTTTTTCACAAAAATTGTATTAAAAATGTCATACACTAGTGAGAAAGTTATCTGCATGACATTAATGAAATTTTACATTATGAATGCACTTTTTCACGAAAATGTTATTAAAAAATTTCTTATAATTAAATTTTTGAATGAAAAAGTTTCATTAAAAATTGTTTCATATGAATTATGAAGCTTTTTCATGAGTTCTAAGAAATGTTTGATTTATTTTTTAAGAAAACTTCATGAATTTAGTGAAAAATTTTTTTTGTTAAACTTGTCCAAGAAAATTCTTCCTGTGTAAGCACACATACTTTACGATGGTCCTCAAATGGTTAAAACTATAGTATAAATGCATGAATATGAATATAAAATAGTGTATAGTTGGTTATTTGTACCATCAGACAATAGAAGCTAAAATTTACTTTAACGATTTGCTCTAGTTCTTCATATGAGGCAAGCAAACAATAACACGAATTCATACAATAATATTTTTTTGGCAGCATGAAACATGTTTAAAAGCGCTTGACTCACAGGCGATTATTTTCGTTTTACGTGTTACAAACATTTATAATTGGTTAGTTTGTATAATTAATGTTGCTGGTGTTGTTTCTTTTTTTTTTTTTGATGATTTTTCATAAACGTACAAATTTGTTTTTCATACATGATCATATCAAAAACAAAGTTCATTTTCTCAAGTTTATATCAAATTTGTTTTATTTATTTTTTTGGCAAAACTACAAATTGACTGCCTGATAGGAAATAGAAACTATACAGTGTAATGATTAACCCTTTGACGACAAATGATTGATAATGTTCTATTTTCAATTTTGGTATTGATGATTTTAAATAAACTTGTTGTTTCGATAAAAACATCATAAGTCAATTTAAGTTGTTTTGTTAAAATCTCACGGATATGAGCTCACAAGAATATGTTTGTTAGCTCACCATAAAATTTGTTACTTTGACAAAATTTTGTCCTATTTTTATTTTTTTTTTTAAAATCAGTTTTTGGTAACTTAAATTCAACAAATCTAAATTAAATCAAAATATCAGTAAACCTACCCAGCCAGAAAAATATGAACGGCAAAGCATTGGCCCAGTGCTTTCAACGGTGGTATGAGCGTTGGCAGAGCGTTGGATATCTGAAGATTTAAGTGCTTTGCCAACCCCAAAATGATAACACCGGGCAGGGCTTGGCCGTTCCTTTTTTAAACGTTGGAAAAGCACTGGCAATGAGCGCTTTGCCAGTACCAAAACCATAATTTTAAAAC
This sequence comes from Delia radicum, assembly GCA_021234595.1. Lineage (NCBI taxonomy): Eukaryota > Metazoa > Arthropoda > Insecta > Diptera > Anthomyiidae > Delia > Delia radicum. Next base: position 68,100,010 of record CM037853.1, read on the forward strand.
GTTGGTAAAGCATTGGTAGAACAACCAATAAAGTGTTTTTTTCAATAATATAATAAGTGCTTTGCCAACCCAAAATGATAACACCGGGCAGGGCTTGGACAGTTTCTTTTTTAAAACGTTGGCAAAGCACTGGCAATAAGCGCTTTGGCCAGTACCAAAACCAAAAACGACCAATAAAGTCCTACTTAGTAATTCACTTCAGTAAAGAGTTGTATTATTTCTTATTGAATGATTTTGGTAATTTGAATAGAAATAACAATAGGCTTGCTTCAGCTAAGTTAATTACAAAATAACTGAATGTTTTTTTTTATCAAATTATTTTTGTGATAAGTTAGCACGATTTTTTACTACAATTTTGCTAAAGAAAGAAATTGGAAAATAAATGTTTTAAGTAAAATTTTAGTACAAAAACTATACTTTGTGCTGACTGTAATAGGAGACCTTAATATTCTGAACTTCAAATCATAAATTGCAATTTAGTTTTGAATTTTTAAACTCTTGAACGAGGGATGTGGCACTGTTTTTATTATTTATTTGTTTAACGGTTGTAAATTTTGTAAATAAGTACTGGCAATGCACTTTTTGCCAATGTTGGGCAAGCGTTCTAAGTCAGTACTGTGCCAGTGCTGTTTTATTTTTACGCTTGTAAATTTTTGTAATCAAGTTCTCAGCCAGAGCTGTGCCAGTGCTTTTATTATTTTTTACTGTTGTAAATTTTGTTAATTAAGCACTGGCAAATCACTTTTTACTAACGTTGGTGGAGTGTTGTAAATCAGTGCTTTGCCAGCAGTTTATTTGTTGGATCATTGGCAAATAGTGCTCTGCCAGTGCTTGATTTTTCAGACCATGGCTGGGTATAGTTTTAGTTTTAATTTAAGGTGGGTGTAAAATTCGTCCAAATAATAGAGGCTTATAATTTGAAATATAGATGATTTAAAAAACGTCACAGCTTTTTAAAAAATAACCTGAATCCAAGACCACACTAAAGTTCATTTATGGCTATAGATGACCTTTTTATAGGGGTGTGGTAAAGCTAAGGGTAGTCGAAGTTTACGTCCATTTAGTTCTATATCTTTCATGGTGTTTTATTTTCTGGCAAAAATGTCGCATCTTTTGGACTTCGCCCCCAAATTTCCTTCTTTGTGTTCTTTTCTAAAATAATGTTATCACTCTGAGATGGTGCCGAGTTTCTTTCTAAAATATTGTCTAAGAATGCAAAAAGTGCAATTTTAATGTCCTCAAAAAATTTACAGGGTTGGTTTTTTGCATGTTGTTTTCGTTTTATAAATCTAATATAATGCAAAGTTGTTTACGTTAAAAGTCACAGCTTGATAGCCGAGTGGTAGTGTGCTGGCTTCTGATGCAAAAAAGTCCCAGGTTCAAACTCTCATTAGACTATTGCATACTTATAGGGCTGCTGGTAAACAAGCACTATTTAAATACTTGTTTGGAGTAACTTCATTAAAATGAAAAAAGTGGTCTGCGGACGGTTCCGGACGGGAAATAAAAAGGGTTTTCAAATTCCCGACATTTTTAAACTCCCGAGAATAGGGAAATTTTTTCAAAGATTTCCGGGATTTCAAAGTAAATATTTATTAAGTTTTAAATAGTGATAGCTTATATTTTTAGGAAAAAGCTAAATATGTTCAAACTTAACAATCGTTGTTAATTCAGGAATAGTTTTAAACATTTATTTTACTAAAAACAATTCTAAATAAACTTTTAAAAAATTCGTTTTTATATAGCGGAATAAATATTTTATATCTATGTGCTTTCAAATGAAAATGAAATATATTAGTTCTCATTTAGTGGTATAACTAGTTTATATGAATGTTTGATGTTTGCATGTGATTGTCACTTTTTTCAAAACGTGTTCTGAAGATGGGAACCTGGATTATCCTCGAAATAGATCTATCAACACATTCCTGAAAGTGGTCAATTAATAAATTTGAAACAAAAAATCTGTTAGATTATTTGTTAGGACAATATCCTAAAAAAAAATATAGAGTATGGCCTCGGACTTGAATAATTTTCATTGCACAATTAAATGTCGAAAAAATAAAATTTTTATTTTTCTAGTCTAAATTGATTATTGAATTTTAACATAATTTGACATAAATAGGTAAACAAATTTTTCAAGTTTTCAAGATATTCTGTTTTTTTTCATTTCGTTTTCCTTTGAATCCCGATCGAAATTCCTGATAATCGGAAAGTGATAAATCTGCCAAATTCCAGGGTTAAAAACTTTAGTAACAAAGTATATATAGGATTTATTACGACACGTTTACCTTATTTTTATGTGGCTTACTTTTCTAGCTATATTTTGCTATTCAAAAGTTCTATTCCACTAAAGTTGAAATTTTACTCAAATATAGTCATTTAAAAAATAATTCTTAGCCGCCTAATATAAATGTTAGAGATGTGACTAGGTACAGTTATTAAAGTGCGATAACAGTTTACGAGGAATAAGGATTTATTCTTGGTAATTTAGTAAAAAAATAACGTTTTCCCGATATATAAAATACATTTTAAATTTTGTAAATCAGAGACAACAAAAAATTGCGGCTTTATTCAATGAATTCCAGAATGGAGCCACAGTTTGACGTTAAAGATGAATGATTAACGCAAATGGATTAAACATGCTTAAATATCGGCTAACACGCAAACAATAGGTTATTCATTAGGTCGGATCGATTTGTATAGAGGTATGGAACTTTGCCAAAGGAACCATACCTCTAAAACGAATTCTGATGTCCCGACTTTTGACCCGTAGGGTCAAATTTTGAAAAATTCCACTTTGACCCATTTAGAGTGCCCCAATCGAATCCAACCCCAATCGAATATAATTTATACATGCATCTGCTAGAGCGTCTTCCGGAGAAGAAATAGAGACCCTAACCTTGGAAAGACTCCTCCTACTTTCTGAAATATCTCTATCCCGAGATTTGTACATTTTGCTATAAAAACACGGTTAAAAAGGCTCTCTTTCAACTTAAATTTTAACCCCTTACCGGTCACCTAGAATGATGATTTATGCATTAATCTGCTAGCGCGTCTCCCGGAGAAGAAGTAGCTCCCATAATCTTTTAGAGATTCCTCCTACTTTCTGAAATATCAAAGTAGGCTTTTTCAAAATTTGACCCTACGGGTCAAAAGTCGGGATATCAGAATTCGTTTTAGAGGTCGATTTTTAAATCGACCCGCCCTATTATTCATGTCATACAAAAAAATCTTTCTTAATATTTTACCTCAAAGTGTTGAAAATTTTTTAATTAGTTATATATTCGTTATATATAATAGGTCTAGATTTACACAAAAATTGTACAGCCAAACAAAATCTGCATAAATTGGGTTAACTGGCATGAATTTATTTTTCTTTCCAGTTGCCTTGTAACCCTCTGGTTTCCCATTAAATCATACGATTAACATGACCCAACTTTTAGTTTTGTAATTAATTTCAATAAAAGTTTTAGTTTCCCAACTGGGTCTTTATCAAAAAATAAAAGACAATTTTAATGGTAGTGCCATATTTTAAATAATATGTATTTTAAGAAGTACTTGTTAGTTAATGTTCTGTTAACTTTGTGTTTTGTTCATGCATGCATAATTATTATTACTGGTTATAAGTACTCATATAAGATGTAAAGGGTAATTTTTTAGCAACTTTCTTTTTGGCAAAACTGTTTTTGGCAGCTTACCTGTTTCGTGTGCCATGTTACTGTTAAACATGTTCAGTTTGGTTTATAATTTAACCATGAATCGACTTACAAAGGAACAACGCTTGCAGATTATTAAATTTTATTATCAAAATTCATGCTCGGTTAAGAAAGTACATCGTGCACTTCATCGAATTTGTGGTCAGTTTGGGCCACCTTCTGAAGCGGCTATTCGGAATCTTGTGACTAAATATACAGTATTGGACATTAAACCACCAACACGCATGCGTATAGTGCGGACAGAGGAAAATATAGCAGCTGTATCCGCCAGTGTTGTTGATGACCGTGAATTATTGATTCGGAGCCGTTCGCAGCAATTGGGCCTCTGTTACTCCACTACGTGGAAAATTTTGCGGAAGGATTTGGGTGTGAAATGCAGCTGGTGCAAGAACACAACCGACCTAAAAAACGGCTAAATTTTGGTGAATGGGCACTGGCAAAGTTAGATGAAGATCCACTTTTTATCGAAAATTGTGTTCAGCGACGAAGCTCATTTCTGGTTAAATGGATACGTAATCAAGCAAAATTGCCTTATTTTGTGTGGAGAGCAGGCAGAAGCATTGCCAGAACTGCCAATTCATTTTTGGTGTGGATTATGGGTCCTTGGCATCATTGGACCGTACTTTTTCAAAGACTACAAAGGCAGGAACGTTACTGTGAATGGCAAGCGCTACCGTGCTATGATTACAGATTTTTGTTTGCCCAAAATGGAAGAGCTGGGCGTGGGTTACATGTGGTTTCGACAAGACGGTGCCACATGCCACACAGCACGCGAAACAATGGCACAATTGAGAGGCAAGTTCGGTTAAGAGTTTATTTCACCTTTGGGGCCGATCAATTAGACGCCTAGATCGTGCGATTTAACGGCTTTAGACTATTTTTGTGGGGCTATGTTAAGGCTCATGTCTATAGGGATAAATCCCGCAACGGTTGACGCACTGAAACCCAATATTGAAAAATTTATTCTTGAGATACCGGCCGATATGATAAGAGAGAGTATGCCAAAATTGGACCCAGCGTATGAACCATTTGAGGAATAACCGCGGTCAACATTTACATAAAATAATGTTTAAACATTGAATTATATTGATCGTGCTATCGACTCAAATAAAGAGTTCATACATTTCTCTAAATTTTATGTGTTTTTTTTTAAATAAAAGCCGAACGCTCTTAAAAAATCACCCTTTATTCATACTTATTTTAATTCTTCAACTTTTTTTGGTATTACAAAGCGTGTGAATATCACTCCACTTCTCTAACTCTTCTTTGACGTTTCGTTTGAATTTAAAACAATACACTTTTGTCTTTGGTAGTACAACTTGATTTTTTTTTTTTAATAAGTTTTAATATGTTTTAAAAGTCATACATAATGTATAATTAAAAACAAAGAATTTGAAGACTTCATTATGTGGTTGGAAAAAAAGTTGAATACCCGATTAAAAAAAATTTATATGGATGATTTATGTAGTCATATCAATTTATATGTGATGATATATGTTATCTTATTAAATTGCTTCCGAAATATGGGTCCATATAATTTTATCTGTTTCTATGGGTTTAGATCTAATCTGATGCAATTAGATACATGTCCAGTAAAATTTTATCCGAATTATGGCACAATAGAATTGTATTAGATTTTATCAGTTTTGTATGTAATTGTATCAGTTTATATCTAAACTGATGCAACTAGATATAATTATGTAAAAATCAGATATTATTGTATCTGGATTTAATGTTAACTGATACATCTAAATATAATTAGAACAGAGTTTTAGTCTGGTAAAACTGCACTAAATGTTACATTTTTGTATATAATTACACAATTTCATACAAATATATTTTCATCCTTTCATATCGGTTAAGTCCATAAAAAATGTTAAGAAACATATTACATTTTTGCGGGTTTCAAAAAAGTTACGATATAAATATTTTTTAAATTTTAATGTTCATTAGGGTGTCCCGAAAGTATACAATATTACGCAATAGTACTGAAACGATAAGTATAATCGAGTTGATTATGAGAAAAAGAAAAAATCGAGAACATTTATAGTTCGCCACTCATATTTTTTAGATATTTGTGTAAAATTGATCTTAAGTTTGGTAATGCTGAGCACATTTTTGGAAATATATTTATAAAATATCCATAGAGTAATTTAGGTTCACTACATCTTTCAATTTAAAACAAGTAATAATCACTTGTTTCAAACTTAATGATGCTGTGGTGGACCAAAACTCATCTATTGAATTTTATAAATGTTTTTACCATAATAATGCTCAACATTGCCAAACTTTTAAAATTTATCTGTCCAAAAATTTTAAAAATATACTACGGCTGTAGAAAAATTTTGGCTTTTATCCATAAACAGCACAATAATACCTTTCATTTGATTACGTGACGAAATTTGCAATTTTTTAAATTCAGGACAGACTAATATACAGCCATCAGACTTTAAATGCTGCGTTACATAGTTTTATTCAAAAGAAGATGTAGATTTTTTTTGATATAGAACGATATATAACTACGAATGGGTGAAGTTATCGTTTTATCCAAAATGAAATTAATATTGTTTAATATTGCACTATATGTTGTTTATTTGTACATATAAAAATTTCCAGAAACATAATATGATAATATTGGGATCTATTTGGAACCATAATATGGTTATGTAATTATCATATTATGATACAGAAGCAGATAAGAGTATGGTAGTCACAACCATAGTAGCATGGTTGTTGCAATCATAAATCCAAAAATGTATGATGCTCTTTGAATATGTTTCCCTCAACCATGTTTTTTCTTTGCATGCATATAATTTTGATTTGTGATATATATATATGTATTCGTACATAATTAGATTAACGATACTTAATAAAATGTAATTATATGTGACATCGTAAAATAAAAAATTTAAATTGTAACTAAAAGCCAGTTTACATAGAGTATCTTGGGATGACTCTCGATGCCAAATTACATTGAAAGGAGCATGTAAAAAAGAAAATAGAAGAACTACATATAAAATATAGAAAATACAAATGGCTCTTTGGTAGAAAATCGACTCTCTCAACTCATAACAAGCTTATGATTTACAAACAAATCATGAAACCAGTCTGGACTTATGGAATACAAATCTGGGTATGTACGAAGAATAGTGTGCTTCAAATAATACAAAGATTCCAAAACAAAGTGCTACGAAATATAGTTAAAGCTACATGGTATGCCAGAGATGCAGATTTCCACAGAGATCTAGAAATCAACACAATAGCTTCAAAGATACAATTCAGATCTGAAACACATGAAATTAAACTGATACAACACATTAATTCTGAAATCCCGCTCCTTCTAAACACTTCAGGTCTACAAAGGAGTTTAACCGCTTCAAGCCACATGATCTTAAGTAGCGCTTCAACCAGTAAGATGTTTTTGTAATAAAACTCCGTTTTCTGCAACAAAATGCAAATGAAATTTATGTAAAATAAATTTCACAAAATCATCCAAACTAAACTGTTAGTCAATTTTGGCTAGTCGTAGTCTGTAAGTAAATTGTATTTAAAATACCGTTTAATAAAAAAAATAAAAAAATTTGTGACATCGTGTTAAAAAATTTAGAGGAATAAAATTCCCAGCAAAACCATGCATTACCAAATCATGGGTAAAGTTATGTATCGCCATAGGGCTCCATGCATTACTTTAAGGTTACATGGTGAGAAAAAGTAATGTGTCTCTAAATAGATTTTCATAAAAAAAAATGTATTAAATTTTTTTTTACTGATATTTTTTTTAACCTGGGGTCTCTGATATTTAACAATTAGTTAGGCGAGATCTCTACCAACTGAGCTATCGATACATATAATATTTTATTGTTTAAAATGTAAATGAGTTGTTGTGTTACGTGTTTTCGTTCGTAATATCAAAAATATACACCTTACCCTCATACTTACAAAAAATCACAAAGTAATTTGTCTATAAATCGATTTTCAAAAATAGAAATTAATAATTACTTTACGTTTATAATTCATGCATTATGTAATTGATGATCGGTAAGTCATTATTTTATGTTTTGAAGTAATGTAAAATGTAATAAGGTATCATTACAAGGTAATCCATGAATGTTCAATTATCGGTAACTCATTACTTCTTGTTGGAAAATAATGATACAGGTAAGGAGTTCACGTTACAAGGTAATGCATTACTTTATCGCACCCATTACCAAAGTTTTGCTGGGTTCTATATATAAACTTACATAAATACATTCACATATAATAGCGTGCAATAACATATATATTTATATAATAAAATTCATGATTTTATGTAAACGTTTTTACTCGGGTATTCATAAATATCATAAAAATTAATTATAAAAAAAAAAAAATATAAAAATGTATTCACTTTAATTTCACTTAAAATAATACTTCAGGTAAAATAACTGAATAATCAGTTAATTTCAAAAAAAAATGTAATTGCTTAATTTGTTAGTCAGGTATTACGAAAGGTTTAAGTTCAATTCGTAAAATTACTAAATTCTTGACTAAACCGAATTTCGTAAAAAAAAATAAGAAAGTTTCGCATGTTCTACGAAAACAACTACGAAATATTCTTGAAATATCACATTAATTTTTTCAGTGTGGTGATGTACGCCATAATCCCTAATTTAAAATCCATTATTTTAATCGCTTTATATACTTTATACTCTGAGATCATATAAGGAATTTCAAAAATTTTCGACAATTTAAGTTTAGTTTAGTTCAGTTTATTTATTTCCATTGCAGTACAACAAGAATTAATCTTATAGGTATAGTACACGAATTTTTTATATTAAATTAGTAGAAATTTTAGTAAATGCGATAGTTACATGTATTACATATGGAATAAAAAATTTAGAAATCACTCATAATTACACACTAGTAAAACAAAAAACAAATACAAATAATTAAATTAAATAATAATAATTTAACCAAAAGTATATTGCACAAAAATTGTAAGAAATTGAAAATTTGTAAAAATTATTAAAATTTATTAATAGAAAAAAAAATGAATTAACTAAAATTGAGAAGAAAAATTTAAATAAATTTAAATTAAATTAAACTCGAGTAGAGTATTCAAAAAGAGCCGTTGTTGAGTTGTTGTGTTGGAGGGGAGCATATTCCAAAGATTTTCAGAATTTTTATGGAATTTCGACTCAGATACGAGATAGCGATGACATGCTTATATTGTCATTGCATAACAGGCCAGGAATTAAGTATGCTTTGGCTAAAAGCAATCTAACTTTTTAAAGCAGTAAAAGATTGAGTTAATCAAAATGATCTTAGTTTCGAATATTTTTGTCCAAATATGGCGGTGATGTGGTTTGACCATGTTAAAATGCCATTAAATACTATTCCAAGGTTTTTAGCTACGGAAACAACTTTAATTTTTTGATTTCTTGTATTTTGAAAAAAAAAACAAACCTACTTGGCAGTAATTTGTATTGGAATTTTATCCATATACTTAGTTGGCAAAGGTTAAGATTGCATTAAGAAAATTGTTTTTTGTTCTTTGGTACATTTCTTAGTCGTCATAATCATATTCCATAACATTATCTGGGTCATCTTCATTTTCACCTTGGCATTCGATTCTTTCCCGAATTTCCATTCTATCGTGAGGAAGTGCTTTAAACCATCCACACTGAATGGGGGGTATATAGCAAAGAAGATCCTTTATTTACACTTTAGAGCTTTCATGTTTACACTGGTAAAGTTTTCTTGCTCATTCATAACATATTCTTTGTATGAGAAGTTTTAAGGCTTATCCTTCACAAAGTGTAACCATTACATTTTTCGGATGCCCGGTGCACTATTTCTGAAAAATCTTTGGATGGACTCAAAAGTTATAAAGACCTCATTTGCATTTCTGTTACAGAAATTTTTTTACAAAGCTTCACTCAATCATGAGATACATCATTTACACAAATTCTTTTTTTTTTATTTCTATAATTTCAAAATATTGGTCACACTACCTGAATGAGTGCCCAAAGAGTACAACAAATTTTACAATTATTCGCTACATTTTAGCTCAGAAGTTCTCTGAATTTAGCACAAGGGGTATATGAGCACTTAAATCCCTTACGTTCTAAGCAAAATACTAAAATTCGTTTTCCACATGAATTGGAAAATGAATTTTAATATTTGCTAAGAACGCAAGGAACTTAAGGGTTATATCCTTGTGCTCCAATCGAAACAAGTATTTTAATGAGGATTGCTAGAATTGGTGGCTATATCTCGATATCGGGTTAGAATTCCTCATTGACTTCTTTTGCTCTTAACTTCTATGAAATTCTGATTCATGGAAAAGATATAATTGAAAAGTGTATTTTTCCTGTAGGCTTACTATCCGAAGAGGCTCAGGAAAGTCGTAACAAAGACTATAAAAAATATCGCCTTAGACACTCCAGAAAATGCAGTCGAATTGCCACGAACGAAGATATTATGCACCGAATGATGGTAACATCAGATCCCATGATCTCACATTTGATTCCTTCATTTAGCCTAGAAAAAGCATAGTAATATAAGCGACGAAGTTAAGGTCTTTCAGAATAATAAATTAAAAATAGATTTAAAATAAATAATAAATTAAAAATTAAAAAAATCATTTAAATTTTTTTGTTAGTTAGGGCTTTTTACATTGTAGGAAACGATATACATTTTCTAACTTTCTTTATTTGATTACTTTTGTGTATTACTATATAAATAAAACTAAATTTCTGATGAAATCACTACATTTTTTGACAAATATATATTTTTTCCTCACCTCCATACAAAAAACCCCAGTGTGCGTCATCCCTCATAAGTCTTACACAGAAAAAACTAAAAACAGGATTCAATTAAAAAATTGATTGAATCAATTTATATTTTAATTGATTTTGTACCTATCACGGCAATGATAATTAAAACTTTTATTAAAAATTAAAAGGACAAAAGTTATAAATAGATTCTACAAAAAAAACAATATGATACACTCACAATATTTTTTCCGTTAAAGACTACTGAATATAACCATTAAATCAATGGAAAATCAGTTAAAAACAGGACTACTTACTTTCGTTTAAAACAATTGTATTTTTAGTTTATTTTTAACTGTTGAAAAATTAATTGACAAAATCCATAAAAACAATAGATTTTCGTTTATTTCAATACACAATATAATAAAACAATTTTTTGTTTTAAATAAAAAATTTTAACTGAATATTTAAACTACTACGGACAGTCGGTTTTTTTTGTATTGAATAACAGACAGGAAGTTGAAAAATATATTTCTTGTTAATTTAAACTGTATATTCCATTGAAAAACTTTACCGATTAAACTTTTAAATAACTATTGATTTTTTATGGAAAGTTCTTGTGAGTGTACTCACAAAAAAAGTGTGTGAACGACACGTTGGTATTGTGTGTTTCTGATAATGCTGCGTCTGTTTATGTGTGTATTGCTTTATTTGTAAACTTCAAATGCATTTGGTATTTTATACTGAAAATTTTTTATTTAGGATGTGTACAGTGTATTAAAAAAATTTTAGAATTACGTCTAAAAAATAAAATGTATTTATATATTAAAAGTCAATAAAGTATTAATTGATTCAATTAATTTTTTTTTTTAAACAAATTTAATTCAAATCAAATCAAATCTTTAATTAGATATTTTAGGTTGATAATTTTTCTGTGTAATTCCGTAAAATTTACAAAATACCATATATATATCCTTTGTTCATTTATATTTCTAGTTCAAGCTTAAAACA